>CM042320.1:11038182-11193182 GCA_023566125.1 Zingel zingel | reverse complement strand
AAGGGTTTTAATGAAGAGACACCAGAGCCGCGTAACTGGGATTGGGGTTGGATTTGGTTGGGATTGTCTGTATCTGTTTTTGTGCCTTTGCTAGTCCTGTTGACTGCCAGAGAGCGGAGGCAGCGAGAACTAAACACCATCCATCTCTTTAAGTTCCTATTCACCATCTCCATTGTTTTTTTGTTTTTTTTTAGATTCATTAGTAAGTGCAAGGTGGTTGCTGTGTATGTTGTAAGATGTTTGGTGTCAGTTGTCAAGAGGTGTAAGGTCAGTGTGACGCTGCATGAGTGACTGGAGGAAGTAAATATTGTCATGGGGATGATGAAAATCACTGCTGCCCTACAAAAGTAAATGCAGGTAACTATTTTGTCATGAAAAGAAAAATCTGTAAATATCCAATGTGACGTATTTTCTTTGTATAACTACACCAATCTGATTACCAAGAAATTTAAATTCAGATTTTTATAGGAAGATACAGTGAATTAAAGTTATCAGTAAGTACAAAAATATTTTTGGATATTTTTTCAGTTTAACTGTATTTCTGTGTGTAATGCAGATTTGACCTTCACAATACATATAATAAGTGTGCTGAAATAATTTTTTTTTTTTTTTTTTTTTTTGAGGAGCATACTTCAAATTTGCTTTGAGAAAATCATTATTTGTGCTTAATCATGATTAGAAAATATTAGGTAGAGTTTTTAAATTTAGGAGTGTGCATTGTTTTGTAAATTCACATTAATAAAGCTCACTAGATCCTTTTGTTAACATTGTGTTGCACAGTATAAAACAACAAAACCAAGCAAATTACAGCTTATATTTTTTCACAATTTTTGGTATTATAAATGTTCAACTGTAAAAAGAAAAGCTGTCCTTTAAAAAACAATTAATCCGTTGATTAATGCACCAGCGATTTACTGTACAGGTCTTGAGATTAACTGTGACATCAAATCAGTTACTGCATGTTTCCTTTGTGCGGCAGCGTGTTTGTGTATTTGTTGAAATTGATGTAGTTAGTCTCATGACCAAAGAATGTCTGCAGCAGGAATACAGCCGAGATGAAAACCCTGAGCTCCTTTCATATTTCAGTATTTTTCTAAATGTCTCTTTGGAAGATTTTCAGTTTTAAATCACAGGGTCCTACATTTTTATCTTGAACACAGCATGTGTGATGATCCGAGAGGCTTTCATGTACCGTCAGTTGTTTTTGCTGTGCCACATTTCTCTCTGCGTGTTAATGTTTGCAATGTTAATACCTGCATGTTTATGTTTTCAATTTTATTTTCCTGCTGCTTGTCTCCACTCAGCAGCACTGAATACTGCTGGAGGTGTGTGTGTGTGTGTGTGTGTGTGTGTGTGTGTGTGTGTGTGTGTGTGTGTGTGTGTGTGTGTGTGTGTGTGTGTGTGTGTGTGTGTGTGTGTGTGTGTGTGTGTGTGTGTGTGTGTGTGTGTGTGTGTGTGTGTGTGTGTGTGTGTGTGTGACCTTAAGCATAACTGGACGCTCCTCTGAATCGATGGGGACGTTGGTGCTCGTCACCCAGGTGTTGGTGCACAGGTGCCTAAGTCTGACATAGGAGTTTCTGAGTGGGACACGTCATTTACAGTCACATTCATAATTGATTGTATGCTTACTGCCATTGTTGAACTGAAAAGTATCCATCTTGGTCGGTCAGTCAGCTGCTGTGTGCGTGCGTGTACTCTGCTTTGAAGCAGTAACTGTGGCTGTGTGTGATATTGCTGTAACAGAGTGTGTGTTTGTTAAGGCCTGCTGTGTGTCTGCCGAGATGCAGTGTATGAACGTTGGCTGCTCAGAACCCCTCAGTATCTCTCTTTGGCGTGTTGTTTGGGGATGTCGGTGCTGCTTTTAGGTGGAGCGGTTGCTGTCGGTTCTCTGTCTAACCTGTGTGCAGCTGAGGACAGAAGTTCATTCCTGCTTTGTATAATTTATAACTGTTGACAGATATTGGTTAGATCTTTTGTGCAATTGTCTCAAGACTGGAGGAGGCAAAAACACTGTAAGCCAGGCGACAATGCAGGCTGTTCTGGCATTTTGCAACAAACAACTTGTTTCAGACTTTGGCTTACCAAATTAGCTCTTTATGCTTGCTGTATGCTCAAAAAATAATGTCCATCTCAGTTGCAAGCTCTCAAGAACACCTGTCTCGTTTAGTGTTGCATTGGTTTTGTTATGTCTACCTCAGATTGGCACAGGAAAAGCACTATTTCTAAACTCTGAGAGATCACAGATATTGTGTCATTGCCTGCATTTGATCAATGATTTGTGATTTATCTATCAAGCTGTACAGTCCCTTAAACCCTAGAGAGATGATTTGCACCTTATTGTATTCTGGGCTCGTTTGTATGAGAACCCAGCCACAAACGTATGACCACCGACTTTATACAGGCTTCAGCATTTCTAGCCCTGATGTACTTAACCGCTCATTAATACTAAGGCTGTCATAATTATCTTTTTAAATGTTTGTAATGAAAGAGAAAAAGGAAATGTATAAAACTTGTGGATGTAGAAACATTAACAACAGTTAAAATGTGTGTGGACTCATCAGTGTCTTACTTTTTTTATTTTTTAATTACAAAAAAGGCACCACAGATCTGTACACACTGAATTGTGGCTTGCTTTGTGTTGCTGTCAGTTATCATGCATGATGACTTAACTGGCCCTTAGCGGTGACACGCACCATGTATTACCACAGTCTGGGTGATCTCAGTATACCTGAAGGGGTGAGAGAAATTGTGTAATTTATGTTCACATGCACCAGTTGATTTTCTAATTCATCATCATGAAAAACCTAAATAAAACCCACTGTATGTTTCTATTTATCTTGTGTTATGTTTTTTTGTTTATAGACAATAATAATTACTCTTACAGACATTAAAAAGTTTAAGAAATGCTTTTAAAAATGCATACAATTTGCAATACAACTTAATATTAATATATATAAATATTTCTCTGAAGAAATATATTTTTTGTTTTGTTTTATTGTTTGTTCACCAAGCAAGACCTTTAATTTGAAGTTCTTGAGCTTGGAAACAGCAGTTGGCAAAATCTCTAGGGATAGACAGATTATCTGCCCGTTTTTTTGGCATTTTGCAGATTATCTGTATCTGCGTTTTATTTGCCTGATAACCGATAAAATTAATTTCACTCACCACTGAGTCTGACTTAATGTCCCGCCTACCAAATATCTGTTATCGGTTTCATCAACTACTAATAATTGGAATCGGCCTTGAAAAACCGGTATCGGTCGATCCTTAAAAATCTCACCTCGGGGTCTATTTAGTAGCTCTTCTGGAGCTTTTGATCATGCGGTATCACATGAGCTTGTTTAGCATATGGTAGTTTGCTCAGTTGTCAATGAATTATGAATGTTCAAATTTCACTTTAAAGCACTTCTGGTACATGAGTTTATCAAAATTGACACTACTGAACAATCTCCAACTGCTAAAGAAGAGCATGTGATATGATCATAAGCTCACAACTGCTACTAAATGGAACTTCAGGGTAAAACTGATTTGCTGAAAAGTGAACTTTGTATCAGAAATCAAATGGGCGTTCTAAGGAAAAACACTCAAGAACATCTTTTACTACATAATGAGAGATTTATTGTAAACTACTGCAGCAGCTGCCTTTAAAGGCGAATATTACGTTTACAAAATGATCCTAGTGCTAGTACAGTCATTTACAAAATGTCAGAAGACAGTGAAGTGTAGAGACATTTCAGATGGCTTCTAGTGCTGTTGGTCATATCTGTGAAGACTCCAGCCACAGTGAGGAGCTCTTGACTCGCGGCTGCTGAGAGTCCAGCTTCAGCAGCGCCGTCACAGCGCCTTCTATCTTTGACATCCACGCTTTCTGCAGAAAGTCACACATGAAGGTGTTCAGAAAGAGAAACGTCATCAAGTTTATTATCCAGCAGTTAGCAGCTATTGGGATGGTTTGCTCATGTGATAGTGTTGTAAGTATTTGTATAAGTCTTCATTTGTAAAGTGGATTGATACCAGGCCCAGCTACAGCCCCATTCATGGAAGATCAACCCTGCCCAGTTACTTAAACTTCTTTCCTCCATTTACAGAAAGAACAAAATGATTTTAGAGATGCACATTGGTAGAAGTTAATGTAAATGAAAATGTAATATGCATTAATATGTTAACTAATGAGTTCCTGCATTGCAATTTATAAAGTAGAAGACTAACTTGCAGATAAAACACATTTAAGACAAAATACATTTTCATAAAGAAAACCCCTGGCCAATTTCAAATAGTCTATGTCAGTAAGTAATTGCAAGCATACAAGGTAAATCTTGATGTTACACAGAAAGCAGAAATGTTTGGAGATAATTAACAAATCCACAGGTGATGTTGTACATCTGTATGGTATGTACACAATATTTTTGAGAACAGAATATAACCGGTGCTCTGCCAGCTCGCCTTTTGGAATTCACTGTACCTTGGCAGACTCTGACGCAGCTTGCAGGATGAACGCTCCGATACACTGCTGGTAACGGTTCTGGTGCATAACTATGAAAGAATGAGGCAGCCCCGATGCTACAAAGGAAGCATAACATTTTTATCACGACCCAGTCTGACTGTTTCGATTCTGTTGTGTGCTCTCAACATATCATGCTAAGGGTGCTTGAAACCCAATGAAATCAATAAGAAAGAATACTAATATTACTTGAGGCATTGAGCTGATCAATGTTCTTGAGCTGGAGTCGGTCCAGAGAGACGGGCTGGTCCAGAACCGTGAAGGTGCATCCCTCTTTCAGGAGATGATCCAGCTCCAGGTTCTGTGGCATCCTGAGAGGATTCTGCTCTGGACCGATGGACCGCTACACAGGAAGACAGGACACAGTGTGAACAAGTTGTGAAGCCTCTGTACAGCCTTACACTGAATGTCTGTCATGGTCCAGATCAGACAGATAACAGGACAACAGAGTGACAAACCTTCTTGTTTCTATTTATCTTTGTGATCAGCAGGAATTCGTCAAACAGGAACAGGTAAACATCGTTCAGCTTTGTGTTCCCTGGTGATCAACCAAAGAAAGATGCTGTGAGATTTTACTCAAATGGAAGCAATGAGCACGTAAAATGTGTTGGAGCTGTGCCAGCGGTACAAACCCGTAAGCCCCATTTTCCCTTCGTGCAGCAGACTTCTGTGAGAAATGAGATTCTCCAGAGTGACAGCCTTTAAGAGATGTTTCAGATTCTGAAAGAGAAGCCGTCAAGTAAGGTAAGAAGAAAACATTTTCACCTTTTGGCACGTTAACTGATATCGAAAGATCAGTTAATAACACTTAAGTAAAAGCTCATGACAGTGCATTGTGAAATGGGAATAGTTTTCTTTGCTTTACATGGTATCTGATTTCACGTCCAGATATATGATTGGATCATCTTATCTGCACACAAAAGCTATTGGAGGATGAAGTGTCTTATATCTGTGACTGTGAGATATGTATATATATATAAACAAACAAACATATAACCACACAGACCTCAGGAAAGAAGGCACGCTTGTCTCTCTCCCAAACAGGCTGCCACACCAGGGCATCTCTCAACTGTTTCACCTTCTGGTAGTTATCCATCCATTTGACTTTTCCCTCTAAATCACCTGGAAGCAGAGAGGCATCCTTTCAATCAAGAGGGACAAAACAGACAACAACCTCTGACTGGAATGAACTGCTAAAAACTACCAATACTGCATAGGTTTAGGATTAATTAACTACTTTTAAAGCCATGTCCTTTAATGACATAAATAACACATTTTATTTCAAATGACAGATACAATGTTCTTTAGCACTGATTTATTACTTAGTTGTGTTTTCCTGTATAGTGATGGTTACCTCCCAAACACGGGAGTAACCGTGCCGTGATTCGTGGGAGATTATAGCACACTCAGCTTTTCCAGTATATATCCCCCCACACCCAGAGGACATTGCCCTACACATCGCCGTGATTACAATACGTCTGGCCACCTGTGCAGCTCTGCCACACCTTTTTAATGGTTATATTAAAGTCAGTAGTTGAGGTGCATTGCAGCAGCACATTTCCCACAGCCTGTCCATCTAGTTACAGAGTAAACCGCCACAACAGGTCTACAGGCAGAGGCATACTGTATGGAGTAAATGGTCAGGGCTCCTGGCTGCCGTCCAAATCATGTAGCCTGTTTGTTCGAAAAGACATAAGCTGGTCTGTTTGTTTGACAAAGATAACCTACTTACATTGGCTTGACATGCTTTTGTATCTTATTATGTTTGTCAAGCACCCGACTGAAGAAACACTTAAGTCACGGTCCGCTAAATGACACGGCTAATACGTCTGACACAGGAATGTTCATCTTGTGATCTGCTGAAAAGAGCTTCAAGTCATATAACATATATATATATATATATATAACCCTCCACCCTACAGTGTGTTTACTCAGTTAGTGAGAGTCAGCTGATAAGACAGAAGTGCAGGAATGCTCAGGTGGTAAAGAACATCACTGGTTTATGTCAGTGAGAACATATTTTGTATTGATGCATTTTTCAATAAAAAGGGAAGTAGTTCAGGGTGCTCACATATAGATGTGTCCACTTGCTCTGCTACGACCTGCAGGCCTCTGGTCTCGTCCTCCGTCTGGCATCTCTTTGCGATATTCCGCAACAGCAGCGGGTATCGAGTTAGCCTCTGCAGCGGCGCCACCAGCAGGTCGCGCAGTTGCAGTCTCCGACACTGATCGTTCCTCTCGCACCACTGGGGAGAAAGAGAGGGGACAGGGTGAGAGAGGAGGGCTGTCGGCGGGAGAAGGAAGAGGGGTGAAAGAGTGGTCACGGTGTTTGTTAGAACAGAGAGGTAATGGAGGGGGGCGGGGGATGGGCAGTGAAAAGCGTATGATTTCTAAGACCAAAACAAAAGTCCTTACAAATACATACGCACAATGACAGGGTGTGACGGTCCCAGAACCTGTTGCGTTGCGTCTGTGTACTGTTATTGTTTGTGCACTTGCAGGCTTTTGGCCTACGCGGTAATGAGGTAACTGGGAGTTCCCAGGTTACTTAACCCCGCCTGCCCACAGGCCAGTGTGTGTCGGTCCCTTCACCCTGCACCAGCCTGAGTTCACCTTTGTTTTTTTGCTTCTTTTGTTAACACTGACACAATGCATCTCACATTGTTCATTGCATTCACACGGCCTCATACACCACTGATCCTGACTTTTACAGGACTATTGTCCTTATGTTTTCAGTTGAAGTTAATAAATATCAGTCTGTCAACATTAAGTTTGCTGTGTATTCTCCCCCCTTTGTTGTAGCCTGCAGGGAATAATACATAATACAGGGAAGGTTACACGAGGGACACATGGTCACATTCCTCTCTTTTAGGATTGGGCATCGTTGGAATCGTTTAAAAAATTACGATTACGATTACGATTTTTACTGGAATTGTTTGTAAGTTTAGTTTTGAATCCGATAGAAAATCAGATTTAACATGCGAAAGTTTTGGTTTCCGTAGCGCATACTTTCAGGCGCTTGTTGTGTTGCAGCCATGGAGCACAGTAAGCGGCGCTCTGAAGTGTGGCTTTATTTTTCATTGAAAAAGCCCGGTAAAACTATAAACCACCATTGAATCAAAATAAAAATGTCCTCTGTGAAATAAGCATGTCATTTCAACTCCACCCTCAAAGAATCGGAATCGAGGATCGATAAGAACCGGAATCGAAAGAAAGAATCGGAACTTGAATTAGAATTGTTCAAATCAAAACAATGCCCAACCCTACTCTCTTTAACAGGCCTCGGTGACACTGAACTGGTTGTTTGCGGTTTAGGCCTCAATTCTGCTGTGTCCTCTCTTATGCTGCGTTCTCTCCTATGCTGCTTTCCATTTACCGTGCAAGTTGGAAGCCGGAGCTGGGAATGACGTCACACCCGAGTTGATCTCGTTCCAGTACAAGTCGGACAGAACTCTAGCGGGGTTAGCTATTGCTAGCAATACTAGCCATTGCTAGCATTACTAGCTAGCAGTTGAAAAAAAACACATTACGCTGTATTTTGTGCATACAAACACCGTAGCAACATGTCGACAGATAGAAGTTGGACAGGACTGTGTGTACGGTTTAATGAGACACAAATGAGACAGAAGTGCTATTAAACTATATATTACTACAGCTTTCACTACTGTTGAAGCACAGAGCCGCCATGTTGGATAGTGAGGTTGTCCGACTTTCCAAGTCGTAAATCCAACATTAGGGGGCGTTCCATTAAATTGAAATTTCATGAAATTTCTGACTTGGAAATTCCGACGTCCAAGTACAAAGGGAACACACCATTTTACTTTGCAATGCGCTGCCTTCAGCGTTGTTGAGGTACATGCCGTCCCTGCCCCTGCTCTGACTCATACATGCAATTTAGCTGCCTTCTGTGAGTTCCCTACTGTACCTTCACGTAAGATCCAAAGTCCTCTCTGGGCTTCAGGCTGTCCAGATAAAGCAGAGCCGTGGAGTAATTGAGGCAGTACTTCTGCAGGCAGTGACATACGCTCTCCTGGAAAGCCTGCCAACAGATAGGAGTGTTATACAAACATTAGGATACAGACTACTAGGTCACATCAGCCATGAACCTGCAGATAAACAGATCATAAAAAGGAGAAGATACCAGTCTGGGTACAAGCACAAAATTTATCCTGTGAGTGAAAACATATCCAGCTACTGTGAGGCTGCTTCTTGTGATGCATAAATTAACAGTATGATGAAAAGGTTTCAAATATTTTCCTTGATCTTTGGAGCAAAATTATTTATTATCAAAGAACATATTAAGCTATGATTGCTGTGAACTCTTTGAGATAAGCTGAACCTGGAAAGCCATCAATGTGATTTTTTTTAATTCTGAAATGTTTTAAATCAATCTAATTGAATGTGTGTTGTGCACTCATGAATAATGTGCACACGTATCCAGCATACATTTAGACAAGTTTGTCTTCAAGTGTGAAATGTTTCCATTGTGTCCAACATCTCATCAGTGGCGTTTTACATTTGAACGACTAGTTGAGCGTAAACTGCAGTCAGAGTCTACGTGTTTGTGTTAATGTGTGTCCACGTGTGAGTCACGCTTGCCTTGCTCAGCAGCTCCAGCAGGGTGGGCCCACCACCCTCCGTAATCTCCAATGTGTCCTTGATGACGCGGAGGATTTTGTTCAGGAAACCAAAGCTCACCTGCAGCAGAAAACACTCAGTGTCAAGTGTCACCACACAGTCATGCAACACCGTCATACCTGCCACGCTCAGTTTGTTAATAGAAGAAAAAAACAACACATTTTCAAATGTATTTAGTGTCTTCTGAATCACAAAGTAATACAACTAATTATAATTAATACCAAAAATAACTAATATAAATATGTCATTCCCTATGAATGGTGCAGTCCTTCAATATTACAGGTCACTTTGTTTTCACCAGTAACTGTTGTGTAAATGTGAGAATGTAAGTGAGACTGACCTCAGTTTTAATCTTGGGTGCCAACAATAACAACACTATGCATGTCACACATTAAGTTATTGTTTTGGATTGGTCTTTACTTTTATGTTTTTAGACAGCTGTTGTTTTTAAATATGTTGAATGATTTTATTCTAAATGTTATTCATGATTTTTCAGTTTAATTCTGATTGCGTGGCAGACAGTATCTTGTGCTTTCTGTCTTGCTGTTTGTCTCTCACTACTTGCTATCGGTGCCTCTTGAACGCAACAAGGCTTTCCTGGTTAAATAAAGCTTTAACAAATAAATAATCAAAATAACTAATCTTTTCATATAAGAGCACTTTTTCAAGAGTAACAAAGAGTTACATTTTTCTGTATTTTACCTTTTGATGCTGCACAACAACAAAATGTTCTATTATAATGCTATGAAGGCTGCATTTGTTTGTAATTACTGATAAAGCACGCCTAAAACTAACAGGCCTCGTGCTTCTTATTTGCATCAGGTCTCACCAGGCAAAGCTCATTAAGATTTGCAAACAGCCTCCAGGAGTCGACATCAGTCAGGCAGTTCTGCATGTGCAGGTTGGTGAGGGTAGCCAAAAACACCTGAAAGCAACAAAGCAGTCAGAGAAAGAAAAGGCTCAGGCTATCTGTTGTGCAGAATTACAATCCTCTGCTGTAAAGAATAAAAACACAAAGCAGCAGGTGTTGGGTTTCTCTTGGGTTTGGTCTATTTATGTGTGGTTTGTGTGTGTGTGTGTGTGTGTGTGTGTGTGTGTGTGTGTGTGTGTGTGTGTGTGTGTGTGTGTGTGTGTGTGTATGTATGTATGTGTGTGTATTCTGAGGCTTTGCACGGTCACCTCTTTGAGAACCATGAGCTGATCCAGGAAGTAAACACACTCGCTGGTGAAGAGTTCCCAGATGGCCTCTTGTCTCTTAAAGCCCTGAGGGTTAGAGGCGGCGCTCACCTGGGAAGACTGGTCCCGCAGGAACTCCGCCAGAGAATAGTCCTGCACACAGACGGGCAGAAAAAAAAAGAAAAAGACAGTATATTCTGTTACTGTAAAGTTCCTACTGTCACCCTGACACACTCAAGCGCATGTCATTGGTTTTTTTTTTCTCCATAATTGCGTGCAGGTTGACCTGACTGGTTACTGCCTAGAAATTCTGGTTCTTGCATAACTTGTGTCATAGAACGTTGTGGGAGCTTCCCTCTAACTGCCGTCCTGTTATTTCTGAGTCACTTGTTAAACACTGAGATCTATTTGGATTCTAAATCTGGATCTCTTAGGTCAAACTCTGACTTTGCTTGCATTAGAAGCCTTTGCACAGTCTGAACCAACATGAGGATTTACATAACAAACAGTCTGGATGCTTAAGGGCTTTTGCAGCTGACAGTGCTCATTTCTCACCTTATACCTCTGTAGGTCAGGGTTTCTCCAGTCTTGAATCTGTGATGTTGAGAGATATTTTTCAATATCTGATGTCGTGCCTGTCTGTGACTTCCCTTTAGTCTGAAAGGTGAGGGAAAAGACATGCAGTTATCATACTGTATATGGGCAGATTTCTGATGACTTTCAGTTATGGATGTGTGTTGATCGAGGAAAAGGACCTGTTTGCAAAGTTATTTTGTTCAAATATCTCTTTATATGACAATGTTGAAAAACTACATTTTTAAAAACTAAACTAACAAGTTGGGTTTAAGTTCTGCATTTCAATTGTTGACCAGAGGAACCACATTAATCTGCTTTGAGAAGTGGGCCAGATAACAATGTCCAAACCAACTGCCCACAGCTAAAACTAAGTGCATCGAAACAACACCCCAAGCACACCATTGGCACCAGCCGCACATAACAACAACAACTAACAGACAAACACCTACCGTGCCACGCCTTGAAAAGGGCCACTTTGACTTCTTCGTATCTGCAACAAAAATCATAAACATAAAATACAGATTATGAACAAAAGATCAAGCAAGAATGTGTGCTGTGTGTGTTAGGGTTACAACTGGGGTGGCCTTTGTCTTGCAAATATAAGAGCTTGAAAGCACGCAAATAGTGTAGGTTAAGGCTATGTGTTGCTCTTTTATCTTTGGGACACGTTTTAGGTGTTTCACCACACACTGATACACTGGTAAGGTGCATCCTTTGAAGCACCAACACACACTGACTACCTGTATGCTGATTAACCTTTTCAATCTGAGGCCTAAAACTGTGTTTTAGTGCTAGTTCCAATTATCTGCCTCTCAAAGTCTCTAATAAGCTTCAAATATGGATGTATATATATATATATATATATATATATTTAGAATAACCAGGATTGTTTGACAATTTTGGTGTGAACAATTGCATTTGCGATTTATGACGAATTATATACAGAATAACGGTTTGTCTAGAAAAATTATGTTTATAAGATGCTATTTATTAAAATTCTAAAAGCTGTAAAGCATGAAAGCTCATTACAGAACAGTAATTAAGATAATGAGTGAAAATACTACGGGGCTGACAACAGTCTTTGAACTAGAATATAATACAGGGTCAAGTTTTGAAAGTGCAAAAACAAACATTTACTCAAAGAAACTATTAATTACTTTACTAATCCGCCTCCCTTCAAAAGGGCCAAGGGTCAACACCTAGACTGTGAATAGTTTGCAAAAGCATTATAACAAAAGCAACTACTTAGAAAACTATTTTCATCCACTTCCTTCATTAATGGAGAGTGGGAAACAACCAAACTTTGATGCCGATATCTTGCTTAGATTGCCAAACACAACATGAAAGGACAGGTTACAGCCACACACATGATTAGGGGTGCACCGATCCGATGTTAAGATCGGATATCGGTCCCGATATTGACAAAATAGCTGGATCGGGGATCGGAAAAATTAACAGATCCACAGGCCGATCCAGTTTCGTTATTTTTTTTCCCCTCTGTCGCACGTGTGTCGCATGCAGGAAGAGTTGAGTGTACAAATAAATAAGAATTCAATACATTACATCTATGTTATATTGTCTTAGTTAGGAAAGTCTGATGCCTTTAGTCTCTTCCACATGGTGGAAGGAAGGTATAAGGTGGAAGGTATACAGTGTATTATTAATTCAACAACGGTATTGGATCGGTATCGGGTATCGACAGATACACAAAGCCCAGGCATCGGTATCGGGACTGAACAAGTCGGATCGGTGCATCCCTACACATGATAGCTCATTTTGCTCTTCAGGACTAGGGGTTATTTTTTATTTTGACTGACAGCGAGATATGCCAATCGGTACACGAGGAAGCATCCATAGGGTAAATCAGCCACTTGATTCACAAAGCCAGAAACAATACCATTAAAATATAAATATAATACAATGTAGGATTTTACCAGAGAAGTTTGAATCATTTAAAATGTCAGCTGCTCCATTGGATACAAAAAGGTCTCCTGGTGAAACATCCAATCCGGGCAAGCTGACCACCACGGAGCTTCGTCTCCTTTCATGGAACCTAGGGGAACTGTAAACAGGTGTTACGTCTTCAGATGGTATTCCACTTCTTTTTTGGCTGACAACCATACTAACATTAAAACTGGCAGGCAGTAAGACAGTAGACATTTTCAAAACAGCCTCACAGGACATCTGAGATTCCCTGTGACAAGAAGACCCACTATTATTCTACTGTAAATGTAATACAGCACAAAGAGAATAGACAGGAAATAACAGAATTCCTTTTGTCATTTTACATGGTTGAAATACCACTGAAATACCATCTGCATTGTGAAACAAATTGGTGATTAACATGAAGAGCAGAAATTATGAAGGATAAGTGTTATGTGTGGATAGCTGATTAATGGATCACCCTATTTGTGTGGATGGAGGCGAGCTGCCAGTGTGTGCCAGTTATAATCCTCTTGGTCTCCTTTTCATTGTTAGTAACCGAGGCATGGCTGTGGCTGAAAAAACACAGGCCTGCCTTTTAGCCTCAGGCAAAGCTCAAACAGCCACTGCTCTCAAGTGTTTTGACTTATCCTCTGATGTTGTACTTCAGGGATTACTGCTGAAAGTAAAATGGCAGTGTTGAAATTAAAAACCAAAGACCCTCATAAATGTAATGTTATAGAGGTGAGCGTGATATTAAATGTGCTGACTAAATATTTTGGGCATGGCCACATTATTATTTTCCTTTGTTAAAAGAATGAAATGATTCTAAACGTAGCAAAACTTGATTGTTGACTGTGTGACTTACAATAACAATCCAAACTGTGCCAATGCTAACAATAGGTTTCCAGTCATTTAGCATGGCTGCAGTCAGCAGGACTAAGCTGTACAGCAACCAGACAAGCTGGTTTTGCCAAAGGTATGGTACCCTTTTAGCACGGTGACACTGATCAACAGCAGGTTCTTGCCTTTAAAAAGAAGAGTTTAAGAGTTCAAAAGCAAATGGAAAATGGTCTGACAAAGGAGAAATAATAACACAAAATTGGAGTTACAGAATCCACTTCACACCAATGTTAGATTGTACAGTAAACGCATCCTCATTACATCGGGTTAGATCAACATGTGTGAAGGTTAGGGGTGTTGAAATGAATCATTGCATCGATACATCGCGATGCGGACCTAGACGGTTCTGCATCGATCCAGTGACAGACCATAATCGATTATTGCCTACTGATGTTACTTGTTTTTGCCTTTTGTCTGCTGTGTTCAGACTCCGCTGCATTCAGCAAGTGTTTTTTTTAAGAGCAGATACAATAACAATAAAAAGGGGCGTTCATACATATCTGACTGCTTAAATTTGTTGTTGAAACCTATGTGTAGCAATACATAATAATATTGAGGAGGTGACACATTGTGATGCATTGTGACACTGAATCGATTTGAATTGTTGACAGGATAATAAAATCCAAACGTGAGACCAGCGAAGATTCACACCCCTAGTAACGGTAAAGGTTATCAGGACATGATAAGGAAGCCTGGCTTACAGATAAGAGCTAATGACCGTTGACTGTTTATAACAATACAATAAAGTGGAGCAGAAGTACAAGCAAGGGGAACAATGCTGGTACTGGTTTGTCTCTGTCTACCATTATATGTAAAATCTGCTTTGTAGACTTGACTTTCTCTGTCTTATAGCTCATAATATCCCCTCATACAGTAGCTGCATTTGCACAAGCAGCAAACAAGACTAACTCCAATACACATGTAGGCCACATGACTGCAGGGCCAACCTGTGCAACTGAACAGGAGAACACGTTTCTTTCTCAAGAACACTTTTGTTGAACTGTGAAAGCATTAATTGTTTTGCTCCCACTGGCAGGGGCTGTGTTCTCCCCAGGTAAACTGATACAACCCCCTCCTCCAGATCAATGTATAGGCAGGCAGCGATGCTATGACAGACAATAGTCAGCAGCAGCAGCAGCACCTGAGCACTGTAGAGGATGCGTGGCTAATGGGACAGTAAGAAAGGCACGATTACTCCTCTAAACCAGGTCAGTGCCTCCTTGCAGTTCATTCCACAGCATTCTCACAATGACATCTTGTTGTTGTGTGACCACTCAGAAAGCTTTCTCTGTGTTAGCCTCTCTGCCACTGACAGTACTTGTAAAAAATGGGTGTTTTGTTCCCCGCACAACAAGAGAAAATAATGATGCCCAAAAACAAAACTGTCCCAACCAATGGCTCGCAGGGCCCTGTCACTGTAAGAGGCACAGTGCCAGGGTGCAATTACAGGGACAAAAGCTGCCTAATTATCCAGTGAGGTGAAGAGCCCAGCAGCCCATTAGGAGGGGTGTGGGTGGCAGTAAGAGAAAACAGCCTTAATGAGGGTTTGTCTAGCCCCATACATAACCATGGGACTCTCAAAACGTAACCCACCAAGCTTATGCTCCATTAACAAAGACATGAATGACAATGAATGAACAATAGGGCTCCTTAAACCAAAGGTCCAATCATCCTCACTCACGAGCATAGAAGGCATGGCACTCATGATGCTGAATGTAGTAGCTCAAATTTACGTGTTAAAGGAGTGGTTCCGAATTTTGGACATAGGACCTCATTTCCAAGTTAGCCGGTGCGTTATTTATCAGTGGAGACCGTTTTCAACACTTTTCATCCAGTCCTTCCAGTTGCAGAGTTCGCTGGTGCTAGGCTAGCGCAAGTCAATAGTAACTGCTAGCCTGCCACTAAAAACAGTCTTAACCCACTCCACAGTACACCCGAGGCAAATAAATTACAACGCCACACTATCGATGTAAATGTCTGTGTTGATAGAATAATGTTAGAAATAAAACTACCCTTACATCTCAATGATCGCATTACATTTTGAGGGACTAGTTTCTCAGCAGCGGTGGAATTTTACTTTGCTCCGGTTAGTAGTACGAAAAGTAAACAGAGAAGCACACTACAGCCGGGACACCTAGTAGTAGCCTAGTACATTGGTATTGAAGCATTGGATTGAAAACTAAGGACTAGGCAACATGGTGATTCAGTGTGCATTTAGAAATTGTAAAAATAAATCAAACAGATGGACACCACAAAGTTTCCACAAATTTCCATTGGGAGATCCAGAAAGGAACCAACTGTGACTTCTTGCTGCTGGCTTGGACATCAAGACACCGGCGGAGACTCTACTCAAGTGGCGAATGTGTAGTGATCATTTTAGACAAGACGACTTTGAAAAACACCGCAATCTAAAGGACCACAAATCACTGATAACGAATGCGGTTCCATCCGTCTTTCCAGATGTACCAACAGCTACTGATAAACAGGTAATTACTTTTGGTAGGCTACTATAGCTAATAAAGTCAGGCCCTTTCATAACGTTAGCCTAGCTGCTACTGATAGATTGAGACTGACAACGTTAGTGGAGATAACATTACAGTTCAATGCATTGTGGAGAGTGACGACGTTAGCTAACGGTATAGCTACACTCTTGGTAGATACCTGGCTGGGCTAACCGCTAACTTTAGGTAATTGCTGACAGAAAAGTAATGTAAGCTCGGACAGTTTACATGCAAATTGCAGCGGCAGGTAAATAAACTTGCGTGATTGTCATGTAAACCAGCTTTCTCGGTAGCCTAGGTAATATCACTCCGCCGCTGCTGTAGCCTATGCTACCTACAGGGAACAAAGTATAACTATTGCAATGTGATGCAAGGGTAGTTTTATTTCTAACATTATTCTATCAACACAGACATTTACATCGATAGTCTGGCGTTATAATTTATTTGCCTCGGGTGTACTGTGGAGTGGGTAAGACTGTTTTTAGTGGCAGGCTAGCAGATACTGTTGACTTGCGCTAGCCTAGCACCAGCGAACTCTGCAACTGGAAGGACTGGATGAAAAGTGTTGAAAACGGTCTCCACTGACAAATAACACACTGGCTAACTTGGAAATGAGGTCCTATGTCCGAAATTCTGAACCACCCCTTTAAGGAAATGATGCTGCACAGATATTTTTGAAACAGCTGTGGTTTACTATGGAAATTAGAGATGAATCAAAAACACACACACACACATATATATATATATATATATATATATATATATATATATATATATATATATATAGCTTATCAGTTACAGGAAATGTTTTTACTACATTGCTGATATGCAAACATGTTCTCACAAGCTTGAAAGGGAAGTCCCTGTGTTTTTGGCTATGCTAACAGCCCACAGACGACATGCAAAACAGTCCAAGGTACACGTACCTATTATGGCAAAGCTCTTTCTCCTGCAAAAAGAGAAGAAATACTACATCAGTCAATGAAAAACTTCAAATTGTAACCATTCTATACACTAAGACATCACTATTTGCTGAAAACATACATAACTGTAAATGTGCTGAGATGATTAACGTCTCCTTAACATGCTTTGAAGTTCCAGTGTGTAAGCAAAACAAGTTCAAATCAGATACACTTTTTTTTCCAAAGCTGTTATTATACTATTTACATACCATAATAGCACTATCTTACTGTGCACTCAGCATTAAATAGAGGGTGCAAAGACCTCCAACTGCTAACGACACCGCTATATCAGTTTCAAAGACATTCAAATTTGAATCAGTGTTTTAAGTGGTCGCTTGGATTCAAAAGCCTCTGATATCTGAGGAGAATGTCGGGACTCTATTGAGAATGTGCTCGGTTGAATACCATGAGCTGATGAATAGATCTCCCCATTATCTTTTTCCATCGCTCACTGACCCCTCTATTATTGGGTGACTGCGGACTGTGGTGAATAGGGGCCCAAGGAGAGCACTTCCCAGGGTCCTCCAGGCAGTGGGTTTGGTCAGAGCTGTCAGTGCATGTAACTGCTGATTCATTTGCTGTCAAAGCTTGCATTGTGAGTGACCACCACAGGAGGTAAGGCAGCATGAGGGAGAGAAGGTTTCCGCAAGGAAGGAATTTTTAACCATTTAATTTATAGGCTTTGGATAAAAATCCTCACCAGACTAAAGCACATGGCTTGTGGTGATGGTGGGGAGAGGTTTGCGTTAGGAGTGCATGATATAAGGACTCAATATCGTTATCGTGATATCACGTTGCGCAATATTATATCAAACGTATCGCGATAAGTATGCAATATTTTTATTTTGTGGAGTTTATTCCGTTGGTTGTGTGGCTTAGTTGTGTTTGATTTAGAGGCCACTTGAAACGCTGTAATGATCATGTTTCATTGGCCAGTTACCGTGCCACTTGCACATGTTAGTACACGTCAGTGCACGGGTCCACTAGGTGACAATCCCTATGGAGCGTACCACGTGTGCATATTTCGACAGGGTGACAGTGTAAGTGAAGAAATAGATAGAGACAACAAAACGGAACGAATCAGAGAAGCGAAAGAAAAGTTGTGTCCTGTTCTCTTTATTTATATATTTTATACTGTACAACCAGTAAAACATGTCCTGTTCTGTAGACATGGTCGTTATTTATTAACCTTGTGTTGTAAGTAAATTTGTTTAATTTGTTATGAATCTACTTTGATGCGTTTTCCCGTAACTTTTGTAATTTTACATATGTTTAAAAATATCGAAATGAATATCGATATCACAATATCCCATTTTGTTAATATCCTGCAACCCTAGTTTGCGTGATGATTAGAGAAACAAATGATTATATCCAGATTATATCCAGACATGCTTTATTAAATCCAGACATGCTTTATCTAAAATCCCACAGACGACTGGTAAAAGCTCACCTGTTCTCCACTTTCAGGAAATCCAAAATCTTTAATAATAGTAGGATGAGCACTGCAACATTCTTGTCTCTTGGAAGTGACACCATTGTCAAAAGTCTTTGATCTACGTGACCTGGTTTTCTGTCGGCAGGAGCAAGAAATGGGCCGGTGATTGTGACAGATCTCTCCATCGGAGAGTGGGCTTGCTGCAAGAGGAGATTGGCCTCTGTGTACTAGGGACAGGGGGCTTATGGGGGTTTTTGTGCTCTCAGAGGAAGGCTCCTCTTGAGTGCTCCCCATCATGACAGGATCCCGGATATCCAGAGGACGTCTGGTGCTCCTCATCCTCCTCAAGGTGGGAGATGTGGAGATGCGTGCAGGGGCCTGCCGGTCAAACTGGAAGAAAGGTGCGACCAAGCCATCAGCGTCCACCAGGGACGGATTTCTCTGCTTGGAGTGTGTCCGTGTGAGATCTATGTGCATTATGACCGGGTTGCTGGTCTGACACTCCTTGTGCTGAAAAGGCCCCCAGTCCGTTTGGGTCTGTACATTTGCCACACCTGTGGTGACAACTTCATTTCCAACCCACTCAATGTAACTCCAGTCCAGCTTCTTCTCAACATCCTGCTCTTTATCCTGTAGAATAACGTGCTTCAGCGTAGACATTATAACCTCAAAAGCATTGTAGTGCAGCAGAAAACGTGTGATCTAATGGCCTGGTCGCTTTGCCTCCTCTGAGTTACGGTCAGATGATAATCCTGTTGCATTCCAGCACTGTTCACACCGTTCACCTCTCAAACTCCTGGGGATGGCGGGGGGAGGGGGAGGGGGGGGTATGTGTCAATACCCACAAGCAAAATGAAGCAGGGTGGGCCCAAATTGCCTCCTAATCTTCCGAAAGGGGATTTGAGCTGAGTTGAAAACGGTCAGTTGGCAGTGAAGTACCCTTAAAAAGATAAAGTGTGTGTTAAGTGTGCATTAATACATCGGTGTGAGGGGGGTGGGGCAAACCTGGTGGAGTAGACTTGGTCAATGGGGTAACAATCTATTTCAGTGTACAGTAACTGCATAGTCAATCTAAGTCTTGTGTGGTGTGGTGTGAGACACAAAGAGCCGAAAGCAGCTATGCACCTTCATTTCAGCTTTCCTTTCCCAGACTGTAGTCTGGTCAGCTGTATGTAACCTACACTGATATTGATTTTCTCTTTTGATAGCCGACTAAAGGTAGGCCTACAACACTAACCAACTCGTTTTTATACCCACCTTTCCACCAGATTAGGTCAATTTCATTGTTTATTCAAAGCCGCGCGCAGTTAACTCGGCACATCCACGAGGCAACAAAGGTAAAATAATGAACAATGTATAAGAAAGTTTACAGCGATAATCAACTGCGCTGAATTTCATCTGATGATGAAAGCAGAAACCGCACGTGCTTGGAAAAGAAGCTCGTTAAAATGTAAGAAGGCTGGTTTACTTACATCTGCCGGCGACGACTTGAAGACTGGCGGTGAAGTCAAGTGTGATCGGGGCAGTCCTGCTGCTGTCGGAGGTAAAAAAGAGCAAGTGCAAGATGAAGCTCGCAGATTTCAGAAGGAGAAATTCTCCGAGGGTGTTTAGTTTTCTGACAAAAAAAAGAGAAGCAGGTCTGTGTGGTGCGGAGTGAGGGAGAGTGTCCTTGTCCGGAGTTGGTGGGAAGGTGCGACTGCACTGCTGCACTGCCTGCATCAATACTCTCTCTCTCTCTCCCTCCCTCTCTCTCTCTCTCTCTCTCTCTCTCTCTCTCTCTCTCTCTCTCTCTCTCTCTCTCCCTCCCTCTCCTCTCTCTCTCTCTCTCTCTCTCTCTCTCTCTCTCTCTCTCTCTCTCTCTCTCTCTCTCTCTAACCCAAGGGACAAAATTAATTGCAATTACATGTATTAATCTATTTTGGTCACAGTGGTATTATAGGAGATGGAAACAACACTCTATTCTACCTTAGTATAGGAATATAAGCAAATGTACAATTGCTGGCCTTTTAGTTGTATTGTATTGACCACACACTATATACGTTCAAAATGTGCCCCTATTTTCATCACTGGTTCTCACCATTGACATTCAATTCTTAAAATGTTGTTAAAAATGTCATCATATATATGCTGTATATTCTTTCATCTTTTAAAATTATTATATATAATTATTATCGTAATAATTTGTATGCAACAATTTGTTTTTCTTTCATTATGGTGCATTGTGTACTAGTGATATAGTTAAGTAGGCCATGGTGGAAGAAGTACTCATTTTACTTAAAATATTAGCAACATAAATTAAGTGTCAAGTAAAAATACACAATTCCATCCTGAAATGTATTGTATTAGAGGTGTAGCCTAGTACAGGAGCATAGAATGCATAGAACTCAAGTAAGGGGCTGTTCTTTATGTAATTAAGGGGCCACCGGAGGAGTTTTGTGACCTCTAACCTAAAAAGATTTGACCCTCCTCATCAGTAATAATTCTCCTATGACCCTCCAAAATTATTATGACCCTGCCTTTGTGTGCAAGTTTGCACTTAACAAAGAAGTGCAGATACCATTTGTTTTTTACAACCATAACTACATGAGTTAACCTCTGCATTCTCATCTTACACATCACACTCCTCTGTTATGGTGTGGTGGCCATTTTAGTAGATTTACTCACTAACATTGTTGTGAAAACACAATAAGCATGGAAACTAAATGCACACTTCATGCATTACTGCATTACTACAAATACTAAGTTACTCCTCTAGTAAAATAGTATTCACATGAAATAAAACAATAAAACATTAAGACCATTCAGCAAAGGACACTGGGAAATAACAATTCAACACTGGTTGCTATGGACTTGTCACTAGGCTTCGTCATTGTATATTTTAGCACATAGGTAAAGGTGCCGAAACTGAACATTATATTCCAAAACACATGTTTATTTTTAAAGCAGATTTTAAATTACATTGTAACAAATTAACAATTCGCCCTTATGAAATCCAATCGCGGCACGGCTGTCTTGGAACGCAATGGACAGACGCTTAAATTCAACTAAAATGTAACGGTGAACAATCAGTGTTGGACCTACAGTCTGTTGAGATGCCTCTCCAAACTCACCATAAAACGTTAAGACATGTTAGGAAAAAATATCTGTATTTTGATGTAATCCAATGACACCAAAAAAAGTAATCCACAGCAATAGATCCACAGAGTCACGGTGTATCCAGCAAGGCCGATACGAGCGTCACATTCACCAGCCAGCTCCAAACAGGTGAACGAGGCCTCTCCACTTCACCGTTTAAACAAAGTGGAATAAGCGTATACAAGTCCAAATCTACACAAAACCCAATTAGTAAGCTGACATCACATTTATCATTTAGGAAACCTTTATTGCAACATTGGCACGGCAAGATGTCCATACTAGTGCAACAGTAACTTTCATTTTTTGCGTCCTGCTGCTCCCATCGTCAGCCAGGTTTTTTTTTTTTTACTAAAGCAGTATATGAAATCTGATGTATTACCTACCACCATTTAGTTGTTTTATGTTATTTAAGATATTTATAAAATATCTGATCATGCCAGACGTAATTATTCCACTCATTTTTTAAACAATGCAATTATCTGTTTCAGCCACCAGGGGCAGTGCTCCCTCTGCCCCCCCGCCCCCAGCAAACTAACTTCCAAGCAGACATACTAGACAGACAAACAACTAGTTTGTGTGCCAACATGAAATAATTTTACAGCATTAAAAAGCTCAGTAGTAATATGTGATGGAAGACTAGGCTATACACATCAACACCTCTTTCAGGGACTCCAGGGCATTTTTCTGGTATTCCTCTGGTTTTACTATTCCTATATCGTTTTAAAAAAATAATTTGAAATTAGTTTTTTATTTATCTATAATGTCTCTGAAATCTATTAATGTTTATGTCTTACCGATGACTAGGCCATATATATTTAAATGTGTGTCACCCTGAATGTGTCTGAGGAACCAGTCGTTGGCACCAGTATGGTATGAAATAACCTTGAGTGTTCCATTTCAGGAGAGCAGAAGAATTACCTGTTGATTCATGGAAGTGAACATTAGAGGGCGATATAGGTCTGATTAAGGGATTGCCTTAATAGTCTAAGTAGTAGTCTAACCCCTTTGAGGCATGATCTCTAGCGGCCCCCGGTGTGTCAATAAAGGTACTACATGGAAATGTCCAAAACCACTGCCATCCTTCTTCCATTGTATGGGGTTCCTTTTATGCCAAAATTAAGTCGAAATGCTCACTGTCTATGTCTATGTGTCAAGGTCCATGTCTATGTCTATGCTTACTCTCAATGCCCATGTCTATGCTTACTGTCAATGTCTATGTCTATGCTTACTGTCAATGTCTGTCTATGTCTATGTCTGTCTGTCTATATTGATTGCTCACATGACTCAACATTTGTCTTTGTCAACTCAACTCCTGTCGTCTGCTGCCCTCCTTGTCACTTGACTGTGTTGTCTTGCTGTGTCGTTGCACTCTGTCGATGCTTTGTGTCGTTAATATGCGTCGTTTCACTCGGTTGTTGCTATGTGTCGTTGCTATGTGGTGTTTCAATGTGTTGTTATGATTGTCATCCTGAAGTGTCGACTTACTGTTATCAAGTTGAGGAGATTTCCCAGCTACAAGGGGAACGTTCCACACGCGGTGGCCCTGCAGTCGTGGCAACAGGGCCTGCCATTATTATCCCATCTTAAGCAATTATTGCAAGTTATTTACAAACAGCTTGCCACATTAATAAGAGCAATCAGAATATCAGGAAAGTTGGCTAAAAGTAATATGAATTGGCTGCAGTATAGGCTAATTATAAAATAATAATAACATAAATCTAATAGCATAATAGTTAATAATAATTGTTTTCACAAAATGCACTGAAATACCAGATCAACAATGGTCAACATAATGTCCATTGTAGCATAACAATAGCCCCCAAAAGTCTAAATTAGTTATTATTGTCTCCCATTACCAGATCACAATAAATACAGTTTGATGATTGTTGCCTTAAGGAGGTTTTACTCAACTTCAAGGTTTACTGTACAACTCAATGCAGTTTGGCCACAAGATGCCATTTCATTTTAAAAGTAATACAAACCCTGATTATAAAGTGTAACTATTAAGCTAGTAGATTTATTATCAATACTGTTATTATTTCATAATTAGCCTATACTGTGGCCCATTCAAATAAACCAAGATTACTTTCCTGCCAACTTTCCTGATGTTATGATTGCTCTTATTAGTGTGGCAAGGTGTTTAAAAATAATCTGCAATAATTGCTTTAGATGGGATAATATTGGCAGGTTCTGTTGCCACGGCTGCAGGACCACAGTGTGTGGAACGTTCCCCTTGTTTAGCTGGGTTAATCTGCTCAACTTGTTAACAGTAAGTCGACACATCAGGACGACAATCATAACACATTGAAACATCACATATAGTAACGACCGAGTGAAACGACACATAGCATCGACATTACACATAAATGCATATTAAGAATCTAATAATGACATTATAAGATTCTTAATATGTATTGGCATTATACTGTTGTAGAGAGGCAGACCTGGGAAAGAATATTTGTGCATACCTTATCCATCCCTGGCAACCATCTGCAGATATGTCCAGACATCCAGCATTTATTGCGTTCAAGAGGGACATCTGATCATCTGGCTGGTGATCAGACACTTTCCACTTCCATTCAGGAAAATAATTCCTCTGTGGGGTTGGAGAGTAAGGTGGAAGGAAGGAAAACCATCCTGGGATGAGCGTTGAACCACTCTGTGACTGGAAGAGAATAGTGAAACACCACATAGTCCCACACAATTTCAAAACGTCCTGGATTCTGCCTCATTTGGCACACGTATTTTATTTTATAGAGGTCATCAAGGAATGAAAATAGGTGCTCGGTCTTTAATGTCCCAATAAGCAATAAGCATTTTTATTTTTTTGACTTCATTTTAGATGTAGCCTAGATGTAGCAGAATGTGGCAAATTGCAATCCAATTTACAGACATTTAGCGGTATGTACATTTAACACATTTTTATAATAATATGTTGACATGTGCAAAATGGAGTGTAAATACACAGATTTGGTGGTGGTTGAGTTTGAGTGATTGAAAAACAGATCAGGAAATTGTGAAAGGTGTGTTCATTGCATTGTAAACTTGTGTGACTAAGCAATGAAAAGTGATCCACAGTTTAGTACACACACTGACTGTTGTTGTGCTGACTGTGTGAAGAATTCTGAAATAGGTGAAGTCACTACTGAGAAATGTTTATGCCCATATATTCACACATTATATCATGCAATATTCCAATAGAAACAACAAGTAGGCCTAGGTAATCTGTTAAGCAGACTTTATGATGCGTTTGACCTATATGTATGTACACTGCGATGTATATTTTCTTCTAACAATTATATTTTCATGATTTTTAAGAGTGCCTGCACCGAATAAAAAACAAAACATGTCATTGAACGGAATTCGCTCGCAGCCCTGACAGCAGCAGTCTCCTCCCCCTGAAGTGGATGAAGAAGAGCACCCTCCGGTTTGTCTGACATACAGGAAGAAGTTGAAAGAGTCTCAAAAACACAGCGCTGTCTTTAAAACTCGCCACCAGTTTCTTTTGCACTTTTGCTTCCCCCCCCCATAGTCGACTTGCTGAAATGTAGAGCTGGAAGAATGAAGGGGAATCTGAGGACTGCTGCTGATCTGGAGGCTCTGTAACGTGAGGATTACTTCACCCGAAGAGAAGTAGCCTACCAGTCGTTTTTAAATGGAGAAATCGGGACAAATCTAAAACGTATATTAATTGAGCGAATATGTCAGAGCACAGGTCTAGTTTTCTTCACATTGGAGACATTGTGTCTTTGTACGCGGAAGGCTCGGTGAATGGCTTCATCAGTACTTTGGGGTATGTTCCTCTTATGTGCCTTTTTACTTTCTACTCACTGGGCACTCCATATGGATTAATCCTCATATATTTACTACTTTCACGTTACATCTGTCACCACTTCATGCCTCTCTTCATGTTCACTGGAAACTGCTTTTAGTCAAAAGTTAAAGTGCGACTTGTGGTCAAGGCCTGTCAGCGCGCAAACTGCAGCCTCTCAGGAAATTCTTCACGTTTACGCAAATGTAACAGGAATGCAAAGCAGCGTGTTACCCAGGTAGAAAAGTCGTTGGTTTCAAGCAGATCGTTTTACTGTGGTGCCAAAAGTAGAGTCCGGGGACCCAGAGGGGGACAGTATGTGGTGCCAGGGGGGGTCCTTAGCAAAATAATGGAGTTTCACTATTATTATTTGAAGTTAGGATAGTTGTGATGGATTTGAATGGTGCTCACACCTTCTCACCTACAGCATAACGTTACTCAGTTATGTAGACCATTAAACAAAATACTTAAGAGACATTTAGACATTTACAGATAGTTTGATTGTGTCTATGTTGTTATGAGTTATCTGACCCTAAATGAACACTGCACACTCCAACACTACTTTGAGGTGTCCTTGTGATCTTCTATATTATGTAATATAGTATAGCAGCCAACTTTAGAAGAGATCTGAGCCACATTATGATTTGGGAGAGAGTGATTTGCAAGATTCAGTCACTAGGCCATGGTTTAAAGCATTGGTGACCAACCCTAGTGGTCAGGACCCCTTCAGTGCGCCACAAGATAAATCTGAGGGCCCACAAGTTAAGAAATTGGACCGGAGAGAAGAAAAAACATTACTTTTTTTTAATCTACCAGACTTTTTACTAATATTTGCTTTGCTTGTGAAATACTCTGTAGTCTAACAATTGCTGACTGCTCATAGACATTTAGTTTATAATGAGGGTTTGCAAGTGGACACTGCTTCATTTCACCCACATGAGTTTGGGAACCACTACTTTAACGCGTGATGTCAGTTTTTCTTTTTCCTTTTTAGGTTTGTCATATAGCTTATGCTGACAGTTGTCAGTCTGACTTTATATTCACAGTATTCACAGTATCACACAGTAGTGCAAAAAAACATTTCACCAGCAGTTTGTTTGGCTGTAGTTCCTTCTGAGCTGAAAACTTCTGTGCAAGGTGGAATGCCTTGTGGTTCCTGGTGCACTCTGAACCTGCAGAACATGAGTGGAAAGATCGACTGGCCCTGAGGAATGAGTGTACCACACCCACCACCTCTTCCTTTTTCATCTATTCACTCTCACTCTTTCCTTTTTCTCCCTTAAATTCTTCCTCTTACAAACAGTAACTTTCCAACAGGTGGCATACTCTGATGTTAAAGCACCTTCTCTAACGCCTCGTGCTGTGGAGGATCAAAACAATTAATTTTTGTTGCTAATATTTTAAGTAAAATGAGTACTTCTTCAAAACAATTAAATGTCGTGGAGAAAATGGCAGCTAAAACAAAGTTAGCACCTTGACTTACACTGTCTGCAACAATGTTCCCTGGTTGCCTCACTATCTGCAGGAGAGCACACAATCGAACTACTTTCTTTAGCTGAAACGCTCCCTTAACTGTAAAGGCCTGTGCTAATGCAAATGAAAGTAGCAGCAGCAGCACAAACAGGGGCTGTACATTTGGAAAAGCTGTTCACAGCTCTTGTTGTTATGAAACAAAGCAGTCACACTCTTATCAACGATTCAATAACTCATGTAGTTTGACAACTGAGAGAGAGAGAGAGAGAGAGAGAGAGAGAGAGAGAGAGAGAGAGAGAGAGAGAGAGAGAGAGAGAGAGAGAGAGAGAGAGAGAGAGAGAGAGACTGCAGGAACCTCTCTGAGCCACAGCCCCTGTGAGCACAATGTAACCTCGGCTAAGGCCACTCATGCCCTTGTTTGCTTTGCGAGTTCCACACACACCTCTTACATTGCAAACACTCAAAAGCCAAATGACCTTTGAATTTCCCATAAGGTCAGAACCATTAATTGATGTTGACCTTTTGATAGTAATCAATCAATTCACTTTCTTGTGGACCTGTAGTGCTTATATAAGAGATGGCCTACATTATAGGACAAATATAGAATTATTCTGTAATCATTATTTAAGTGTTTTTGTATATGATTATTTTCCCATTTATTTATATGTTCCATAAGAAAGGAAATAATGACAGGATACATTTAATGAGTAAGTGCGTGACTCAATTAGATTACTATGCTGCTTAATCAGCACGTTGAAACATGCAAAAACAGGCAGGGTGTCAAATATTTTACACTTTTCTTACAGACGAGTCATTCCTCTGTGCACTTTAGCTTTTTCTTTGAAAACACTTGTCATAACGGACCTATCAGACCTGCTATTCTGCATGGATTAAATGCTGTATTTTTTTTCTTTCTGCATTGTTGTCTCAGTCCGCTCAACACAAGCAGTGGAGCTAAAATTAGCTCACTGCGTCAAGCCTGGTATCATTGGTTCATGTTTAACTAGTGCAAGCAAGCCCTTGCACTAGCTGAGATAGTCAGGCCTCTCAAAGCTTCTCAGACCAAAGCCTGTCTCTCGGCGGACTTAAGGTTACTTATTTATGACCTGGAGGGACATTTCCAGAGACCCTTCCTGTTTAGCCATTTAGCACTTGATTCTGCTTCCTGTTGGGCTCTATTGTGTCTCATTTAGATGTAACTCTGATACAGAGTCGGAGGAAATAATACACAGCCTGTGGATTGACGCTGATCAAGTGCCGTAGCATTAATAGGAAATGGCTCAGCTCACTTCAGCAGGGCTGCCAGCTTTGTGTGAATTGGAGGAATTGTGCATTGCATTATGTTTCTCCTCAGTGGACGGGATGAATGAATGTGCTTGTGCATCTCGGCCTTTGGTGCAAATGGGATAAAGGGAATGGGATGATATGGATAAGGAGCTGCCAGTGTCATAGAATATATTCTAGCCGGATGATAAAGCCATCTGTGACTGTAAAACTGCAAACAATCTACACACACTGTATGTCCTAAAAAACTTCCTCAGATACTATGACCCTTGCCCTCAGAGAACTGGTTTCCCATACATGAATTACACCTAGTTCTCAACTGTGTACTTTTACACCAGATTATCTCACATTTGCTTTCTCATATTGAGCCGTGTCTTGACTTTACTAAACTGGTTTCCTGAAGGAGGATTAGAGTTATTCCAGAACTAAATTAAGTCTCAAATAAAACAAAGCATTTACTCTAAACATCATGTGTCATGTCATCATCTCCATGACTCTGTCAGCCAAACGTGTGAATTTCACTGACCTGATGTGTAGTGATCGACCAATACTGATTTTTAAGGCCGATACCGATTATTAGTAGTTAATAAAATTCGAAACCAATATGCATTAACAGTGAAAAAGAAAAATCTTTAAAGGAGAACTCCGGGCAATTTTTACGTTAATCCTGATCGCTATAAGTATGTGAGTACTGTCGATAGGAAAAAAAAAAAAAAACGCGCCGAATCGGTGCTAGCATCATGGAGCTACTGCAGCTAATGCCGAGAGCTCCCACTTAGCTAAAACGACAGTTTTGGGGGCATATCATAAAGAGTGCCTTTGTTCCTCTTAACAGACACAAAATGCAACTAAAATGTCTGTGCAACATGAACAGGGCCCTTACATGAAAACAAGATGCGTTTTCAACTCACATTGTTTAAATTCACCTACCCTGTTAGCTGCTAGCTGCCGTCTGAAGAGTGAGTGTGTTCAGCCAGGCTTCGGTAATAATCATCAAGCAGCAGTTCTGTGTGTATTTGTAGCATACATATATTCATTTTGTGTGCAATCCATCTGGCGTTGGTGAATAGTAGTCTCTGCAGTGGCGAACTGTGTGTTAGTTGCCTTAGCCAGGCTAGCAGGTTTGACCGGCATATCCTTCTACCTCCTCCCCGCCTTCCCCGCCTGCCGCGGCCGACAACAATCCATGGGCGCCCGCTGGTCTGGTGGATGTCCTCCAGAGGACAGTTCATGCTTACGCGGCGACATTTTTGCAGCGAAAAAAGTTTATTTCCCCCTCAAAAATAGGTAATTGAGCACTGTAGTGGTTATGATCATATCCGTGACTATGTAACTACATGGAAACGGGCCAAATGATGCATGTTTCTTGTACAGTAATAGCGTTACTGAAGGCTGGCTCTAGCTCCATAGTTACGTTACTCCAAGCGTCTTTCCTTGTGAACACCTCCACTCTTCTACGCTACGATCTGCTGTTTACCTTTTCCTGCTACAACTGAATTCCCGCCGGACTTCAGCGCAAGACTACAGCCAGCCTTTTGTAACGCTGTTACTTTACAAGAAACAGGCATAATTTGGCCCGTTTCCATGTAGTTACATAGTCATTGATATGATCATAACCACTACAGTGCTCAATTACCTATTTTTGAGGGGGAAATAAACTTTTTTCGCCGCAAAAATTTTGCCGCGAAAGCATGAACTGTCCTCTGGAGGACATCCACCAGACCAGCGGGCGCCCGTGGATTGTTGTCGGCCGCGGCAGGCGGGGAAGGCGGGGAGGAGGTAGAAGGATATGCCGGTCGAACCTGCTAGCCTGGCTAAGGCAACTAACACACAGTTCGCCACTGCAGAGACTACTATTCACCAACGCCAGATGGATTGCACACAAAATGGATATATGTATGCTACAAATACACACAGAACTGCTGCTTGATGATTATTACCGAAGCCTGGCTGAACACACTCACTCTTCAGACGGCAGCTAGCAGCTAACAGGGTAGGTGAATTTAAACAATGTCTGAGGTGAAAACGCATCTTGTTTTCATGTAAGGGCCCTCTTCATGTTGCACAGACATTTTAGTTGCATCTTGTGTCTGTTAAGAGGAACAAAGGCACTCTTTATGATATGCCCCCAAAACTGCCGTTTTAGCTAAGTGGGAGCTCTCGGCATTAGCTGCAGTAGCTCCATGATGCTAGCATCGATTCGGCTCGTTTTTTTTTCCTATCGACAGTACTTACATACTTATAGCGATCAGGATTAACGTAAAAATTGCCCGGAGTTCTCCTTTAAGTCAAAATTAAGATTTTTGCAATGTTACAAAATGCTTTGAGCAATTATTTAATAAATTAGAAACTTTCAACATAATACGGATCAAAAGATAGTCAGATGGTGTTGTGGGCGGGACATTAAGTCAGACTCAGTGGTGAGTGAAACCAAAGCAGGGGGACAGACAGCTATAGCTGAGTCAAAGCAGCGCACTTTTTAATTAACTATCGGTTATCAGGAACATAAAACGCTGATACAGGTCATTGAAAACTGCCAAAAAACGGCCCGATAATCGGTCAATCCCTGCTGCTGTGCATTACTATACCTGTCGTCAATGAACATGTCTAGTGTGTAAAATAATCAGTAACTAGCAAATAAAAGGCTAGGATGTGAGAAACATGGCAGTTATTATTAACTGGATGACACCACTCGAATGCACTCTAATCAGCCCTGCACAGAAACCACAGGGTTTCCTCTGGTGGCCGCCAGGAACCTACAGTAGACGTGACAGAGAAACTCAGTCTTCAGTGACCAATACAATGTTCACTCTCAGCTTTATTTACATTTTACACACACCATGTTGATATCTGGTTTTGTTAAATTTTCTGTGCATCCATGTGAAAGCCAGACACTTGGATATCATTTAACCCCGCTTTATCCATTACGTTACAGCCTCTACACTGAGCAGATCCCTCCCCCCCCCCCCCCCCCCCCCCCCCTCCCCCCCTGCTGAGCTGGAAAGCGGAGATAAAAGTGATGTTAATTTAGATGAACTCTGTCCAGAAATGTTCAGAGCATTGGTCTAGATACTGGAAGAGCTGTCAGGAGATGGATGTGATGGTGAACAGAGCTGTCACTCTTTCTTGTGTTGCCAGCTGAGCTCTTCATCCTGCAGGTGGCCTATCAACTGTAGAGCAAGTGTGGTTTTGAACTGCATTCAGAATATCAGTTTTAATAGCAGTCTGAGACTCTGCTTTGTGTATTTGCATTTGACTGTGATCCCACAATTAGACTACAGTGTGTGCCATGTAAATCTTTGTTTTTAAGGCGAGGGATTTACCTATGCTGCAATTATGCTGATTGATGATTTTTGATTATCATTTTGTCCTTTTCTCTGCAGGCTTGTCGATGACAGATGTGTGGTCCAGCCTGATGCTGGAGACCTGGCCAACCCGCCCAAAAAGTTCAGAGGTGTGTATGAGTGTACTAGCCGCACTGGTTTGAGGTTACACACACACACACACACACACACACACACACACACACACACACACACACACACACACACACACACACACACACACACATTGTGGTTTTAGAGAAGCTTGTATGTGTTTAAGTGGCTCCGCAGGCCGCTGGTGGGTCAATAACCATCAACCTCAAAAATGCTGTGTCACCACATTAAGACCCTTGAGTGCCACTTAACCTGACTTAACAAAGAGTGACTTATGTGTGCCTGAATGCGTCTCCTCTTCTCCAGATTGCCTCTTCAAGGTGTGTCCCATGAACAGATACTCGGCCCAGAAACAGTTCTGGAAGGCAAAACAAGGAAAACAAGGAAACAACAATACACAGGGAGACCTGTTTAAGAAGTTACAGGTAGAGCTTTTAAAATAACAAAAAAACAACCTAAAAAAACAACAATCCCAATCTGCATCTAGAGCTCCATTTTCATTTGCATCCCAAAGCTGTAGTAAATCTCTGTTTCATTGCTCAGGATGCGGCTGAACTGGAGCAGAAACAGAACGATTCCGAGAACAAGAAGCTCCTCGGAGAAGTTGTGAAATACAGTAATGTCATCCAGGTACAGCCCATCTCTTCAGCAAACACCTGCGCCTTCAGATTGTCTTGAGTCGAGAGACTTGCTTTGGTTTTCTTGTTTACCAAGGTTGTGTTACTGTAACTCAATCTCTGATACTTCACGCAATTTCGTAAAAGTCCACAGTGGTAGTATTTGGTTTCACTGATTTCTAAAATCTTGTTTTACAGGTTGAATTGAGAAAAGCAACATGTTGCAAAATGCGTGAAAGGCAGTCTTTATTATTCCTTCAGTAAACAGGTCTTATCAATTATATCATCAATTTGTTAGGGTTGACTTAAAACACTGGTATAATTTAGCCCTTAAAGTGCTCATATTATGCTTTTTGGCTTTTTCCCCTTGTGCACGTTATAAGTTTACAAAGTGAAAAAGCCCAAAGTCCACCCCAAAGGGACTTACTATCTCCAACAGAAAACACTGTTCACAAACTGCTCCAAACAGCTCTATTGTAGTCCAGCCTTTACTTCCGTGACGAACATGCGTCACTTTGTAACACACATTATAATGCTTGCCTAGCTGCTAGCATGGCACGCCCTCATACTCTGCTTCTGACTGGCTAGTAGTCCTTATCTAGCTACTGCACATGTGCGACTCCCAACAAAGATGGAACAGAAGTGCGATGCCTCACTATGTAGCTAAAACAGAGAGCTCAACACACAGGGTGAAAAGAGGAGCTGCAGCAATGTGTAGTACAACAAAAATATGGTGTTTTTTGAAAATTAAACCATGTAAACCTATCCTGGTACAACCTCAAAATACGATTATGAACCTGAAAATGAGCATAATATGAGTTTTCATAATATGTTTTGTGGTAATACACACACTTTTTCAAATGAGGCCATATCGAATAAAATAGTAAACCAACTCTTTTGAATCAAACAAGAAGTTACCTTTTGGCAATAACCAACATTCTTATTTTTTTTTCTCCCAAAAAACTTTTCTTACTCCTGTACAGTGGTGGAAAGTAACTCTTATAATACAATAACTCAGGTACTGCGCTTCACTAGTTGAATCGACTAAAAGTTATTGACTGCTTTAGCGGCTAGTTACATTACAGATTAAGAGTTTTGCACACAAAACATATGGTGATCTCAAAATATTTTTGTTTGTCTTTGCAGAGCTGAAACGATTAGTTGGTTAGTCAGTTAATCGGTTATTGATTGTCAGAAAACTATTTGATAATTACTTTAAGTCAATGTCAATATTTCATGGTCCATGGTTTAATTTTCCTCTGTAATTAGTTTGAAAATTTAAATTACATGTTTAATACTTTGAGGGTTTGGACTGTTGATTGGAAAAAAACATGCATCGTCAAGGTGTACATACTTTTACTAAAGTAACATTTTCAATGCAGGACTTTACTCCTATTTTTACAGTTTGGTATTAGTACTTTTACTTAAGGATCTGAATACTTCTTCCACCACTGCTCTTGCAGTATTTAAACACTATGACTCTTCTGTCTCAGCTCCTGCACATTAAGAGTAATAAGTACCTGACGGTGAACAAGCGTCTCCCTGCTTTGCTTGAGAAGAACGCCATGCGGGTTTCTTTGGACCCGGCCGGGAACGAGGGATCCTGGTTCTACATTCAACCCTTCTGGAAGCTCCGCAGCGAAGGAGATAATGTGGGTCTCTGTCCACTTAGCGCAACACACATTTCTATAGAAACCAACTGATCAACAACGTGACATTTCTCTCTCTTAAAAGTACTTTTTAATCCTTTACAATGTCAGTTCATTGTTCGTCATGTATCAGTAACATTTCTGATTTTGTCCTTCCCCCTTTTGGCTTTAGCATCGTATGCTTAAAGGTATTGCTCCTGATTGTGCATGGTGTTTGTACATTATGAGGTCAGACACAGGATGTCATGTAAAAAGCATGGATGCACCGGCCTTCCTACTGCATGTTAGACGTTTAGGTTGAGCTTTAAAAGCATCCAGTCAGGTTTTTACTTTCTATCTATTGCATATCACTGATTCTGTTTCATTGTATTTAAATTGTTTTTGTATATACCAGAACAGCACAAGGATAAGTGTGATGAGCAACTCGTTTCTGAAGCCACAGTGTGCTTGTGTGTGGCTGGTTAACAGTAGATACTGTGTAGACTCTATTATAACTTAGATTGGGTTAGAGCATGTATTATGCAAGCGGCGATACAATGACAGGCAGTGTACTTTCCAGTCCCCATATCTCTCTGTATGCTGCATTCATGTTCAGTCACCATGGTATGGATGAACTTCTTTGCCGTGAGCAGCTCAACCGCTCTCTCATGTGAAGCTCAGCCTGTTGCTGTTGCACATAGCGCCATTTTTCTTTTTTTAAATAAGGGGATGTTGGCAGACTTTAGACTTAAGCCCATTGCATGGACACACACTTACTGTAACTTCTTGTTTAATCCATTTACCACCCAACACTTCTTGAAGTTTACCAACCGGTGTCTCTACCTGTGCTGGGATATGACTGTCTCTTATTGGTTTTAAGGTGGTGGTTGGAGACAAGGTGGTGCTGATGCCAGTGAACGCAGGGCAGCCTCTTCATGCCAGTAACATCGAGCTGCTCGACAACCCCGGCTGCAAAGAGGTGGGACTAATTCATCTATATTGTTTCTATCAGTACTGAAACAATTCAGTATAGCTGTAATTAAATTGCAGATGTTCTGATACAAATGTTTCCTTCCTGATTCATATATATATATATATATATATATATATATATATATATATATATATATATATATATATCAATCTATCAATCATATTTTTTAACAGCTGTATACTCCTATTCCTGTATGGATGTGATATGGTTGCTATCATTGTTGTACAGTCTGGCTCAGGTTAAACCCTTTGTAAAACATGAACAAATACAGAGATTACAGAGAATGAATGCCAGAGAACTTTCTTTTATTATCTACTTTGACAGACAGTCATAACGGATAAAGAACATTAATAATTTTTTATTTTTTTTATTTTTTTCAGGGCTAAATTACGTAGTATCGGATCGGTGCATAGACTCGCATACTCGCCGATACCAGCATTTTAGGCAGTATCGGAAGCATTTCCGATTTCTGGTATTGGAACAACTCTAAACTAAATAAAAACTTTTCACCAAGAATAAACTATAGCCATCTAGCTGTAGTTTATCTAATAGTGTTTATGAATGATTGATTGTCTTAGTCGTTTAACTGTGGTCAAAACAAAACAATGGTGATGTTACAAGGATTTTAACAGACTGCGTGCGTATGAAAATTTTATTTCATGTTGTGTTTTTCCTTACTCTCTGCTTTCATGCTGCAGGTTAATGCTGTTAACTGTACCACCAGCTGGAAGGTAACATTGTTCATGAAGTTTAGCGACTACAGGGAAGACGTGCTAAAGGGGGTATGTTGTTTTTATTGATCTTCGATCTGTTTTCTCAGTGCATCTTTTCAGCACGACTGCATCTGGTTTCCATGTTTTCAGAGCAAACGGCATGCAGTTATCTTGCGGCAGTCTCATGTTTTGCTTGTGTCCTCTGTCAGGGAGACGTGGTGAGGCTGTTCCACGCTGAGCAGGAGAAGTTTCTGACCTGTGACGAGTACAAGAAGCAGCAGCACGTCTTCCTCAGGACCACATTGCGGCAGTCTGCCACCTCAGCCACCAGCTCCAAGGCTCTCTGGGAGATCGAGGTGAAGCACACAGAGGAATTTTTTTTTTAAAGATTATTTTTTGGGGCATTTTAGGCCTTTATTTCCACAGGACAGATGAAGACATGTAAGGGGAGAGAGAGAGGGGGGAATGACATGCAGCAAAGGGCCGCAGGTCGGAGTCTAACCCACAGCCGCTGCGTCGAGGAGTAAACCTCTATATATGTGCGCCTGCTCTACCAACTGAGCTAACCCGGCCACATGCACACAGGAATTTAAAGCATCTCACTTTAATTTTGCCATTGATACTTAATTGATTGATATTAAAATCATTGATTTATTTTTTTTTTTTTAGAAAGGAGTCATGTTCATTTATCATGCTCTGGTGACTTTGTTCTGTGTGCAGTTCATGGACAATTTAAATATATGCGTTGTCCCTTTAGTAACAACCAGCCATACACCAGCTCAGTTTAAATTAACATAAATCACCAAATTATGCGTTTTTATCACTTCAATTTACAGTTTTGTCGTAACTAAGGAACATTATCTCACACATTTAGGCCATAATTTCCCCTCTGAGAATACAAACTGTCTGCCTGTCTGCCACTTTAACCTGTAGTTCTTTGTAATCTCTTATCTATTGTACTGGACACTATGTTTCCCTTTATCACCGTGCACTAAGTTGAAGTTCCTGTTGTCCCTCTGCTGCCAGAATGTACATGTGTTACCATATCAATTGCTGACATGTTGTTGCGCTAGTATGACAAACACATAGGGTGACACCGCAGTGACAGGCTAAAAACTGGAAGTCATTTGGTTTGTGAGTTATTCTCACTTTCAATAACTTCTCTAAATAAAATAAATCATCCTCTGACTGCTATTAAGTCAATCTTATCCAACAAAGAGCTGTTCTGTCTGCTAAACGAAGTAAATGAGCAGCGTTGTTGTACCTAAACTGAAAACTGTGAGCAATGTTGTAAAAGTCCCTGTGACCCTAAACCACATGCAGGAGACATAAAACATCATAAACAGTGGACAAAAACTGATGCTTCTAGGTATGTAATGCTCCTTATTTTTTTGTTTTTGTTCCAGGTTGTGCACTATGACCCCTGCAGGGGCGGAGCCGGCCAGTGGAACAGTCTCTTCCGGTTCAAACACCTGGCGACTGGGAATTACCTTGCAGCCGAGGTGCTTTTTTTTATTCCTAAATTTAGCTGCTTCTCATTGTGTTTAATTCCACAGTACTTTTAAAGAGTCGTTTTTACTAATATAAAACAACTGAGTATCTGCTTTGCAGTTTCTGAATATGCACAGTTGAAGGGGATTTTAGTTGATGTGCTGTAGGTGGCAGTATTCCCATTGATATGGCCACTGTCGCCTATCTGCTGTTGAATAGTTTGTATTTTAGGGTGATGGTAGATGATAATGACATGATTATCATCAGAGCTTTTCATATATGAGGTCACTGACCGATCAATTTCTGTGCAGGCGAACCCTGAATTTAAAGACAACACGGTTGAGCCCAAAGGAGAGGTGAGTCAGTCAAACAAGCACATTTAGCTGCAAAGTCACATACACCCGATCTCAGACTGGCTATTACTAACAGATTTTTTACGTGATTGTATATACTAAGTTGATATTTATAATTCAAGACGCCAGCAGTGCAAATATCATTTTTCACCATAGATGAGCCAGATTGACTGAAAGAGAGAATGAGTTGGTGAAGAGGAGAGAAGATTATACGAGTGTTTTTAGTGGAAAGAACGTCCAACTTCAAGCCCTTCCCTGTCTCCTCATCCTTTGGTTATGCAACACCACCAGTTGTCTTACACTCACACCATCTCTGAATCTATATCTACATCTTTCTTTCAGCTCTTAGCTACCTTGCACATTTGTATTCTGGCAGTGCAAGGAACACGCACACAAACTCCCTCAGCCTCACATACTTTCTCATGCACGTGCTGAATTTCAGACACACAGGGGGCTCCTTACATAACGTCTGGGTGTGGGGGTGCCCTGCGAGAGGGGATGGAGGGGAGGCCGACGTGCTGTCTGCTCTGCTCCACTCGCCTGTGCTAAGCTGGTGGGGTGAGTCACCAGCAGAGGGGGAGAGAAGGAGGAGGGGAGAGGAGTGGGAGGATAGAGAAGCTGAGGCGTGGAAGCAGCTCTGGGGAGCTTCCCATTGAAATGCAGAGAACATTGGGAGAAATTAACCCTCGCCATTATGTGCTGCATCTACACAGCGCACACTGTACCAACCTACGTACCGCAGTGTCTTAACACACCACACAGAGAAGTCATGGCTCTCTGGTTACATCTCTGTGTAATTTGATACTTCATTAGTGTAAGAAGCTGTGACAGTATAGTTTGGCTCACATCTGTTTGTCCTCCATTGTAGATTTTATCAACAGTTGGGCTCATTATTTAGAATTTACATGAGCATGTGTGGAAAGATATGGCAACTTGACACAAAATATTTCTATGCTCAGCTTCGCATAGGCTTACAAATACTCAACATAACAGTTCTTGTTCACTGAGTTGAGGCTGGATTTTTATAACATAGCTGTACACCATTTATGAGGAAATGTATAGTGTAAAGTGTGGTACAGTTTAAAATTGTGGCATTGTGCTGCTGGGCATGAAGGTAAGAGGAGGTGTTGTCCTGCTGTGCACACTGCCGTTAGCCCTAAACTATTTATCAGTTAATCAATTAATGGACAGAAAAATACTTGATGAAGTTATTCTGTGTAGTTGTCATGTGTGATATCATCATTTAAAGTAATAAACTTCAAACATCAATAATAAAACTTTTATTATTAGAAATTGAATTATGGTATGGTATGCCATGGTTATCTATTAGTCTGCAGATTATTTTACCGATCGATCAATCATTTTGTGTATAAAATGTCAGAGAAAAGTAAAATTGTAATTTCCCATTGCCTAATGTGAATATATTGCTTCTTTTATTCAACAGTTCAAAACCCAAATATTTTAATTTTACTATCAAATATGACAAAGAACCGCAGCAAATCAGCACATTTGAGAAAGTGGAACCAGTAATCTTGAAAAATGGCTTACATTTTTGTCAAAATTGAAAAAAGTTGCTGATTAATCTTCTGTTGATGGACTAATTGAATAATTGATTCATCAACTTATTGTACCTACATTTTGAGTTTTTTGATGGTTGGTTAACGAAATAAGCAATGTAACATCAGTTTAGGCTCTGAAAACTTCTAACTTTGACACTTTAGTGACTCAACAATCATTACAATCCATTCATGGAAATAGCTTCAATAATCAATAACCAAATCAATGATTAGTTGCAGCCCGTACCTGCGCCAAGCAAGGTCCATTGACTTGCAAAAGTGTGAACACACACTCGTGGGAACAAGCTTTGCACGCATCTCTTTCATAGACTTGAATATGGACTGAACATGCAGTGCTGTGTAGTGGATGTTTAATGATTGTCAGGACAGTATAAAATCTACTGTGTGAGTACTGATAAACGACTTAACTGCAGACGCTAATTGTGTGTGTGTGTGTGTGTGTGTGTGTGTGTGTGTGTGTGTGTGTGTGTGTGTGTGTGTGTGTGTGTGTGTGTGTGTGTGTGTGTGTGTGTGTGTGTGTGTGTGTGTGTGTGTGTGTGTGTGTGTGTGTGTGTGTGTCTGTGTCTGTGTCTGTGTGTGTGTCTGTGTGTGTGTGTGTGTGTGTGTGTGTGTCCTGCAGAATGAGACAGATACTGTGTTCTCCAAGAGGAAGCATCAAGCAGCAGATAAGATTGCTTTCACCCTGGTTTCTGTTCCCCATGGGAATGACATTGCTTCTCTGTTTGAGCTGGATGCCACCACCCTGCAGCGGGCCGACTGTCTCGTGCCCAGGTCAGTCACTCACATTTGGGGCATCCTTAACAACAAGTTACATCTGCTGTAGTTGTATCCATGGGGGGCATTTTTAACTCGAGTTCACAGCAGAAAGCACAGCAGTTCTTGTCAGAAAAACTGCCATTACGCTGAGATAATATCACTTATTTTGACTCCAAACCATCTGCTTTTATAAATTTATATTCAAGTCAGTGTCACTTTGTTGTTGGTAATAGAACAATCTGAAATTAATAAACCGACACTTGTTACTGGATAATTTCACAAATAATTGGAACTGAAATTCAAGCTAATGGAATTTTCTCATTCAATTTGCATGTAATAGGCTATACATGTAGACTGTAGACATAAGACTGAGGACAGCCATGCTAGCTGCTCTGTGAGGCTGTACTTGGGCCCAGCAGTGCTTTGAGCTAAATGCTAATGTCAGCATGTTAACATGTTCACATGACAATGCTAACATGCTGATGTTTAGCAGGTATAATGTTTACTATGTTAGCATGCTAATATTTGCTAATTCGCACTCAACAAAAAGAACACCTGAGGCTGATGGTAATATCATTAGTTTTCCAGGTATTTGGTCATAAACCAAGGTTTTGGCAAATTAGAATATTCCATCCATCCATCCATCTTCGTCCGCTTATCCGGTATCGGGTCGCGGGGGTAGCAGCTCCAGCAGGGGACCCCAAACTTCCCTTTCCCGAGCCACATTAACCAGCTCCGACTGGGGGATCCCGAGGCGTTCCCAGGCGAGGTTGGAGATATAATATAGAATATTGGCACTAGATGAAAAATCAGGGCATCACTTAAGTTATTACAATTCATCCTGAGGGGGACATGAGTGTCTGTACCAAATGTCATGGCAATCCATCCCATTGTTGCTAAGATATTTCAGTCTGGATCAAAGTCGTGGACCAAACGACAGGCCGACATTGCCATTCCTTTAGCCATGCTAGCAGCTAACTGACTGACCAAGATGGATACTTTTCAGTTCAACAACAGCAGTAAGCATACAATCAGTTAGGCATGTGACTGTAAATGACTTGTCCCATGCTTCCTCAGAAACTCCTATGTCAGACTTAGGCACCTGTGCACCAACACCTGGGTGACGAGCACCAACGTCCCCATCGATTCAGAGGAGGAGCGTCCGGTTATGCTTAAGGTCGGACACACACACACACGCACACACACACACACACACACACACACACACACACACACACACACACACACACACACACACACACACACACACACACACACACACACACAAACAAACAAACAAACCCATACTTCGGGAAAACAAACGTGGATGCATTATTGGGACATTTCTTTTGGCTGTTACAATAGATCGGCACCTGTCCCACTAAAGAGGACAAGGAGGCTTTTGCCATCGTATCTGTTCCCCTGTCGGAGGTCAGAGACTTGGACTTTGCTAACGATGCTAACAAGGTCCTGGAGTCCACTGTGAGGAAGCTTCAGTATGGCAACATCGCTCAGAATGAGAGGAGGTACAGATGCATGAGCGTGACGACACAGGTGACACAAGATGGCGTGCATATTTTATGATTTCACATGTTATTTTTGCCTTCATATATATTTTAGGTTTGTGACTAAGCTCCTGGAGGACCTGGCTTTCTTTGTGTGCATGGTACCAAACAACGGCCAGGATGTTCTGTCAGTGGTCACCTCCACACCCAATCGAGAGAGGCAGAAACTCATGAGGGAACAGAACATCCTCGCCCAGGTCAGCACACACACTCAGAAGTGTGTGTCATTGCAGAATGCAGATTGATCTGAAGTTTAACATGAGGGTCCAGAATTGACAGTGATGACGTGTGCAAATCTTAAATTATCGCATTTCCACAGATTGGCCTTAAGAAGTGTACTTATTGAAGTAGTTTCCTGTTATAGTCCGTAGATGCTTGGTTGGTTGGTTCTCCATCATTGTATGTGAATTTCTGTCCCTCCAGATCTTTGGCATCCTGAAGGCTCCATTTACAGATCAGGGTGATGGTCCGATGCTAAAATTGGAGGATTTGGGAGACCAGCGCTATGCTCACTTCAAATACATGTTGAGACTCTGCTACAGGGTGCTACGCCACTCCCAACAGGACTATCGCAAGAACCAGGCATGATTCCACCTTCTACACAAGTCTAATATTAAGTATTCATTGAGTTTGTCAGGCTCATTGACACTACACATTATCACAGAGATGTGGGGAAGCTTAAGCATAGAGAGATGACTTTTGACTAGGAGCTTGTCAGTATAGATTCTGATGACTGTCTGGAAAAATCTATGCAGAGACCACAGCTGCCTAAATCAAGAAACCTAAGTAGTGCTCAAACAGTCGTCCATTAGTGGATCAACAGAAAAAAAATCCTGACAATTTGCGTGAGCTCACGTATATTTTTATGAGATAAGAAATGGCACATTTTCTCTTATATAAATACGTTTTTTATTTATATAAGGAATACAACTTTGAGTGTATTGAGCCAACATTCTTGGCTCAATACACTCATGGCTTTTGCTACTACTGTCACTGATGCTAGCTATTAGCTAGCTAGCTAGCTAGCTAACCTTAGCTACTCCTGCATAACTTATTGTACTAAATAATTTGACTGACTTAGGACATCACTTTACTTGTGCAACTGTTGTCCTGAATTTGAGCATTTCACAGATAAACGTGTGTGGTTTTATTACAAGAGTATAACAGGAAGAAAACACACGGTACCTTGCTAGAAGACACGTTTGTTATTTATGGTTTCCTGCTTTTATTTTAATTCGCCTCACTCTCAGCCAGGCCATCTAATTACTTCATTAAAGCAACAGGTCTTCTCTTTACATAAGATATTTTGACATGTCCAGAGTAAAAAAGCATGTGTAAATAATAAAATGAACGATCACACTGCCTTGTGTTAATGTGACACTTGAATAGAACAGAGCCATTGTTAATGTTGTTAGTAACACCTGTGCTTTTCTACCACACTTCAAATTGTCTTCTGTGAAAAAGACTGATGATGGCGAAATGAAGGCTAGATGCAGTGATTCATCACCTTTTTATGCTCTCTTCTCTACGTCTTTACTCAGACTTCATTTCATCACCACTTCTATCAAAAGTGTTTATAACCATATGTCTCTTGTGCCACTTAGGAATATATAGCCAAAAAGTTCTCAATCATGCAGTCTCAGATTGGGTATGAGATCCTGGCTGAGGACACAATCACTGCTCTGCTGCACAACAACCGCAAGCTTCTGGAAAAACACATCACAGCCAGAGAGATTGAGACCTTTGTCAGCCTGCTGAGGCGCAACAGAGAGCCCAGGTCAGACATGTACATCTCCAGAAGAGTAGATGATCCGAGGGAACAATTCAATAATGAAAAGTATATGATAAATCTGACATTGTGCATGAAAATTAGTAGTCATACATAAGACTTTTGTAACACAAGGACTGAACCCTATGACAGGAACACAGGATAATGCAGAATAATGCAATCCAATCCAATATGTAAATCTTACCTACTCTACTTTTGTGAAATAATTCAGATTTTTATCAGAAATTCACCTCTAACCTTCCCTCTACGGTCGCTGTGGCACCATATTTTGTGGTGTGGTATTTGTATTGCTGTTATTGTGTTTCCCCCTGCTTTTCATGTCAAAATACAATCGAGTATATACTGTAAAAGCCATATCTGTCAAAAAACAAAAAGGAGGAATGAAGAATTTTTACATGTAAAAAAGGGGACAAAGATGTTAGGTACAGTCAGAAACACACACACACACACTTCCATGTGTACAATCAGTTCATGTGTTCCATTGCTAAAACATTGTGTGTTAAAACATTTGTTAAGCGTTATGATTCATGTCTGCTAATACTCATCCAGATTCCTGGATTATCTGTCTGATCTCTGCGTGTCCAACAAGACTGCCATCCCCGTCACACAAGAGCTTATCTGTAAATTTATGTTGAACCCCACCAACGCAGATATCCTCATCCAGACCAAGTGAGTCATACCCGTGGTATCTATATTTAAAACATCCACGTTGATCCTGTCATATTTCATTCGTTCATTTTTAAACATGTACAAACATGCACATTCAGTAAAGCGTGTGCTGCTCCCTCCAGTGTGCTTTTGTGAAATAGATATTTTCAGCAGCAGCAGCTCTACGTCAGAGTGTAATAGTTTTTCTTGTAACTGCTATATGTCACACTCTCCTTCGCCCCCAGACTAATCTCTAACACAGAGACCACCCTGGAGTCCTCTCTGCTGCAGGAGGAGGTGGAGGAGGAGGAGGCTTGGCTCTACTGGATCGACAGCCACAAGGAGCCTCACGGCAAATCCATTCGCCACCTCGCCCAGGATGCTAAGGGCAACCACAAGATGGATGTAGACATTATCACCTATTATAGGTGACACTGGCAATCTTGCTTTTAATTCCCCTTTCCCCAGTAACACAAACATGGCTGAATCAAGCAAGCAGTAGTATGTGTTTTCCCTCTTTTCGTTCCATGTCCAAACTGTAAAACAAAACCATGTCCCTCGTCTTCTCTGTAGGTACCAGTTGAACCTCTTTGCTAAAATGTGTCTGGACCGTCAGTACCTAGCCATCAACCAGATCTCCTGTCAGCTACCAGTGGATCTGATCCTGCGCTGCATGTTTGACGACTGCCTACCCTACAACCTCAGAGCCTCCTTCTGCCGTCTCATGCTGCATATGCACGTGGACCGTGACCCACAGGAGGCCGTAGTTCCTGTACGCTACGCCCGCCTCTGGACTGAGATCCCCTCCAAGATCACCATCCACGAGTGAGCATCTGTCTGTGTGATTACGTGTGTTACGTGCATGCGTATTTTGCGAGTCACTACATGCAGATTGTGGTTGTGCTTTTCCACAGGTATGAGTATGAGTCCACTGACACGTCAAGAGAGGAGATGAAGAGGAAGTTTGCTCCCACCATGGAGTTTGTGGAAGAATACCTTAAAGATGTGGTCAGCCAGCCTTTTCCATTTGGGGATGATGACAAGAATGAACTGACGTTAGAGGTAAAATAAACAGTTTAATCCACATTTATTTTCTCACAGGCTTTTCCTGTCTCAAATTTTGCATCATGGATGTGTTTTCATGTGCTGCTGCAAAGGTTTTGACCATGGTGTTTCACTTCTCCCTTCCAGGTGGTGAATCTGGCTCGTCACCTGGTTTACTTTGGTTTCTATAGCTTTAGTGAGCTGCTGCGTCTCACACGCACTCTGCTGGCCATCCTGGATATTGTCCAGCACCCACTCACCTTCATGAACAAACTCAACAAGAGCCCAGATGCCGGTCAGTGCAGTTACACAGCATAAGGGCTTTATATCATTGCGTTGGTCAATTAAGGTTTACTCTTTTATGTAGCGCTTTAAACAGAGTAAAACTTTATTTTGTTGTTTCCTAGTTCAGGGATTAAGATAATTGAATTTGTATGAGGCAGTTCCATAAATTGGGTAATAAAATAAAGACAGCTAAAAGAAAACATGATTTAGTTTAAAATGATTTAAAGGACAGACAATAACCCTGCGTCAGTAGTCCTCAGGTTTCAAGATGAAAATTTGGATGCAGCAGTTATAAAAATGTATGCAGGAGCATGGCTGAGCATAAATATATTAGGAATTAGAATTCAACTGTAAAAGTAACAGGGAGCTAGCAATAGGAGAAAAGAAATGAGGTAATTGTCTTGCTTTTTTGTCCTTGTTAGATTTTTTGCAGTGCCTGGGTGACATTAGAACCATAATATGAAGTCACAGAAATGGCCATATGAGGTCAAAGATGACTTTCTGCAGGTCAGAGAAATAACGGACAGATCTGCTTTTGGAAGTGAATTAGGATAGATTGCAACTAGATTGAAAAACTTTTCTGGAAATGTAGACAAAGTGGTAAATAAAATAAGTGTGCAATACCACACTTATTTTAATGGACTGGAAACAATTGGCGCTTACCCACTAGTAGTACCAGCTCTGCTCTGCTCTGCTCTGCTCTGCTCTACTCGGCTTGACTCGACTCGGCCGCGGTGCCCTGTACTCCTTTTTCCATTGCAGATTTAGTACCGCCTCATGGCTGAGGCGAGCGTGGCTGGTCGTCATAGCGACACCGCAGGAAAACTGCCATGACCTAACGTGACACACACACAGAACGTTGAAGGTGTGTTGTTTTTGACTCTCGGCATGTGGCTGTTGCCACAGCCAGAAGAAAAATTTAGTTTCAAAAGAAGCTGGAGGCAGCAAAAAAAAAAAACACATCTTGTTAAACTATTTACAAATGACACGCCCGTCTGTCGCTAGCAATGATGACGCAGTGATTAGTGACGATTCTCTCCGACCAATCAGTAGTCTGCAGGTTTACACGTCACCTTTTGGTATCGCCTCAGCTCGCTTGGAACCTCAACGGAGGTGATACTAAAAAAAGTACCTGTTAGCAGGTACTAGGGACTTTTTTTTTGTAATGGAAAACTAAAAAAGGCGAGTAGAGTCGAGGCAAGTCGAGCAGGAACCGTGTAATGGAAAAATGCCAAATAACTGCAGTTTTATGTTTATTCAGCTAATGTCCTAATGGCATTTGTTTTTATGATACACATAGATATACAGAGTGTCACATGCTTGAGCTGAATTATGTCAACTACAGTATGTAAATGGATGTACTAAGTGATAGGCTTTACACACACACCATGCAAAATGTGTGAAGATGAATGTTTCCTTTTAGGCAACAACGTCCTGCGTACGATCCATGGAGTTGGGGAAATGATGACTCAGATTATGATGAGTCGAGGTGTGCCACACAGCCTCCCTGACAGCTCTCCGTCCCTGCGCTACGGGAGAGGACACTTCCTACCAGACAATGAGGATGTCATGGTGATGGACACCAAGCTGAAGATCATTGAGATCCTGCAAGTAAGTGCTACCTACAGGATGTACATTTAGGGATTTCTGGTGAAATTTTGGCATTATTGAAAAAAAAAAAAATGGATTCTATGTTTGTGTGCTTTTTTTCCCCTGTCAGTTTATCCTGAGTGTGAGGTTGGATTATAGGATCACATACTTGTTGTCCATCTATAAGAAAGAATTTGGGGACAAGACCATAAGTGACAGCTCTGCCTCTTTGGCTGATATGCCCCCAATGACACGTGAGACTTTATTCTCTCCTATTGCAAGTACTGAAGCTTTCTTTTCACATCCAAAATGAGGTGTTTACTGACCTGTTAACTTTCTTTTGTCTCCAGCTTCTGAACCAGACATAGATGAGATTGCAACCAAAGCAGAGAGCATGTTTGCAGGGAGGTTGGTGAAGCTGTGCTTAAACACACTTTTTTATTTTGAATGACCTGGGTCTCTTTGGAAACGATTGCATCTGCTTTAAATCTTCCGTCTAAGCTTTATTGTGCACATGTATAATTTCAGCTCGGAGCTAAGTGCAGTGGAGCTGGATGATGAGGGTGGCCGGACGTTTTTGAGGGTTCTGATCCATCTCATCATGCAAGATTACCCTCCAATGGTGTCTGGCTCGCTGCAGCTCATGTTCAAACACTTCAGCCAGAGAGCTGAGGTCCTGCAGGCCTTCAAACAGGTAGCGACACAGCAGTTATACTTTTATACTTGGAGAGCTGACAGAGTGTAGCATTAGGCACTTCCTCTGTTTTGATTAGGTTTCTCCAAAGGCCCAAACAGCAGCTGTTGTAAATTGTCTCACTAAGAGCTTCCTCGGCTGGAATCTAGAGCTGCACAAGCTCTATGCTTTCATACACGTTTGTTTTTTTAATGTCTTTATGTCTGGTTTATTTCTCATCCAGTGTGTGTGTGTGTATGTATGTCTGTGTGTTTTCCAGGTCCAGCTGCTAGTGTCAGAGCAGGATGTAGAGAACTACAAGCAGATCAAGGCTGACCTGGACCAACTGCGTCTGACTGTTGAAAAGTCAGAGCTGTGGGTGGAGAAGAGTGGAGTCTACAGCAGCGAAGACCTGGGGGTCAGGCAGGACAAAGAACAAAACATTGAGGTGGTGTACCATTATTTAAAGGGTTGATAGAATGATTATATAGGGTATTTCACACTGTTCCTTAAGGTCTCATAATAGGGTATGTAACATTGGTTGGGCTGAAAATGTCCCAGGTTTTATTCTATAGGTCTATGGGGCATCCCTGTGTAATGTCTCTATTTGGAACGGCAGCTTTTCTTCCAAATATGGTATGCTCATGAATATTTAGATGAGCTGCGCGCTGATTGGTTTACCCCCTTGGTTCCTCCGCTACTGCCACCCCAAGCCGACTTAGGTGCTATATAAATACTGTGAAAGTATCAAAACACTCAATCCATAGAGAAATGTACACAGCCCACATTCACAAAATGTGCCTTTAAAGAGCCATCAGGACTTCCCTACGGTTGTGATGTCACAACTATACTATTTATAGGTAATATAAGTACTGGTACAGTGCCGTTACAGTCATTCCCCAGCTGCAGTGATTGTACAGAAACGCTGATGGCACAGATGCGAAAGACTCTGAACAAGCTGACCAATCAGAGCAGAGTAGGCTTTTTTCTGGAGTGGGGCTTAAAGGGACTAAAACGGAGCATTTCAGACAGAGGATGAATACAGGTATATGTACACAGACAGTAAGAGAAACATGTTTTTTTTTCATAGTTGAATGTACTAAAGGCTTGTTTTTTCTTCATGTATGTGTGCTGCCAGGAGGTTGTCCTGAGCCCAGTACAAGACGGAGATAATAAACCTCAAATTGACAGCAACAAAGCAAACAACTACAATATTGTGAAAGAGGTGAGAGGTCCATTTCTTTATTTCCAGGATTTCATTTCCTTTTTGTTGCTGTAGTGTGTCTATGACATTAGTGTGTCTAATATTTAGATCCTACTGCGGCTCAGTAAGCTGTGTTATCCCAGTAAGAAGAGTCGTGTGCAGCAGCAGAGGCTGCTGAAGAACATGGGGGCCCATACTGTGGTGCTGGACCTGCTGCAGATCCCCTATGAGAAGGTGAGGAACAACGTCAAACTGGATGTTTGTGTGAACGATTTGCATAACGTGGTTTCTTGAAAACACGCTGTCTTACATTCTCTCTAATGAACTGTCCTTTGCTTGGTTCTGCTTTTGCACAGAGTGATGAGAAGATGAATGAGATCATGACCCTGGCACATGTGTTTCTGCAAAATTTCTGCAGAGGAAACCCTCAGAACCAAGTTCTACTACATAAACATCTGAACCTCTTCCTCACTCCAGGGGTATATTGATATGACTTTGCTGTACCTTTTCCTTGTTGACTTACTTTTTAGGGAGTTCCTCTTTTTTAGTACAGAATGCAGTAGCATCAACAGGATATACTATACATACATACATACATACATACATATTTTTTTAAATTATTTTCCATCGTGGCTCCCACTTTTCACCAGTTGCTTGAAGCTGAGACGATGCGTCACATCTTTATGAACAACGGCCAGCTGTGCAATGAGATCAGCGACCGCGTGGTCCATCATTTTGTCCACTGCATTGAAACACACGGAAGACACGTCCAGTACCTCAAGTTCTTGCAAACTATTGTGAAAGCTGATGGGAAGAATGTGAAGAAATGTCAGGACAAAGTCATGACAGAGGTGAGAATACATTTCTTTTTTCAAATGAAAGCCTTTGTATTTTTAATTTATTCGTTAGAGTAACAGTTTCTTTTCTTCGGGTCTCTGTTTGTGTGTCCAGCTTGTGAACGGAGGTGAGGACGTGCTGGTGTTCTACAACGACCGCTCCTCGTTCCCAGTGTTGCTGCAGATGATGGGCTCCGAGCGAGATCGGACAGAAGAGGATGGAGCTCTGGCTTACCACAACATGCTTGTGGAGCTCCTGGCTGCCTGCACCGAAGGCAAGAACGTTTACACAGAGCTGAAATGCAACTCTCTGCTACCACTGGACGACATTGTCAAAGTTGTCACTAATGTCAACTGTATACCAGAGGTAACAGCTGCATGATTTTATTATAATAACATAGCTTGAGTTTTTTTGTTAGAGATTATGTACTTTTTTTTTTTTAATTTTATTACATCTTTGGATACAATTTATGTCTCTTTTATCTGAAAGTAAGCAGGCTTCTTATTTCTTTATCCACCAGGTGAAAACTGCTTATGTGAACTTTGTGAATCACTGCTACGTGGACACAGAGGTAGAAATGAAGGAGATTTACACCTCCAACCATATCTGGAAGCTCTTTGACAACTTCCTGGTGGACATGTCCAGTGTAAGGCTCTGTCAGACCGAAAGGTCACATATGTCTGCCTGATACTTTTGTAATGAGGCAGTGTATGTGTCAAGATACATGGAGGCTTACTCATATGCTAAATCCATTGGCATGCTGCATGTGCAGAGAAAGGGATATGTGGATGTGATGTGAGTATGAGCTTGTTCAGAAGTTTTCCTCTATTTCCTTTTTGTATTTAAGGTGTGCAACAGTACCACAGACCGAAACCATGCCGATGTGGCCCTGGAGAAGTATGTGACAGAGACAGTGATGGCCATTGTCAAGGGTTTCTTCAGCTCACCTTTCTCTGTTAACCACTCCAACCTGCAGGTATTGTTTTTCACCTCTGACAAGCATCTGAAATGTGCCTGCAGAGGGAGGCTCACTCATGGCTCGTCCAAATCCGCGGACAACTTTTAGCTACTTTACAGTAAAAAGATTTGACAGCAGACTGCCTCTTTTACTGCACCATCGCCTGGGACCTCCTTGTTTCATTGCAGACATCTGTACCTAGAGCAGAAGCTTGAGGTGTTTTATGCAGAACTCTGTACTAATGTCTCCTATCAGACACAATATTGATGTGTTACCATCAGGATTATCTCTGTCTTTCTCAAAATGTATGCCCCTTTTAAAAACAATATTCCCTGCTCTCTCTTCACAGACGAACCAGTCAGTCTTCATCAAACTGCTCCAGTCTTCTTTCAGGATCTACAACTGCACCTGGATCAACTCCGCTCAGAAGGCTAATATTGAGAGCTGTATCAAAACACTGGCTGATGTTGGTGAGTGTTGCTACTCTGCTGACCAGCCTTGAATGTGAACAATAAAGGCAAAAAAACGGGGTTGGAATAAAGTGTAAATTACTAATAAATGTAATAGTAAAATGTATTTATGGCGTTTAAAAAAAGAAATAAAAAATCACATGACCTCAAAACATTTGTGTTCTTCCCTAGCTAAGGCACGGGCCATAGCCATCCCAGTGGATCTGGACAGTCAGGTCAACACTTTGTCTCTCAAAGTCCATAGCAACATGGTGCAGCGAGCAGCCAAGGACTGGAGGATCTCTGCCCGCACACGACCCCGCAAGGAGACCCTGGGTGGTCCTGACTACAAGAACATCATTGAGAAGCTTCAGGTGCACATTTCTTTTTTTAAAGATAATTGTTTGGGGCATTTCCGCCTTTAATTTTTGACAGGACAGCTAGGTGAGAAAGGGGAGAGAGAGGGGGAAGACATGCAGGAAATCGTCACAGGTCGGAGTCGAACCATGTACCTCTGCGTCGAGGCATAAACCTCTCAGTATATGTGTGCCTGCTCTACCCACTGAACCAACCCGGCCACAGGTGCACATTTTTTAACAAGACTAGGAGTTTACAGCCACACTAGCAGCTCTGCCAATGCATGTAGGCCCAGGAAAGCTAAATGCTAACATGCTTGCAATGACAATTGTTAAGCAGGTATAATGTTCACAATCTTAGTTTAGTGTAGTTAGTATTCTAAGATTTTATGATTAGCAGGTCAAGCTGATGGCAATGTCATTGTTTTGCAGGTATCGGTCACATTTTTGACTTTATGTTGGCACTAGATCAAAAGTTAAGGGATCACAAAATTATTACAATTCATCCTGAGGGGGACATGAATGTCTGGACCAAATTTAATGGCAAGCAATCCAATAATAGTTGACAAATTTCACTTGAAAAACCAAATTGTCAACCATCATGGTGACGCTAGAGAAAAGTTCAGTGGATAACCAAAGTTACTAGGCTACCTCCTCTGGGGATTAAGGGTTTCTGTACACCATTTCATGGCAATCCAGCCCACATTTGTTGAGATATTTCAGTCTGGACCAAAGTGGGTGACTGCCTAACCAACATCGCCAAATTGTACTTAACCAGGAGTGTCCAAATTGTGAAGTTTTTGGGCGTTTCTGCCTTTATTGGACAGGAAAGCAGAGAGATATGAAAGGGGAGAGAGAGGGGGGAAGACATGCAGGAAAACCGTCACAGGTCGGACTCGAACCCTGGACCTTCTGCGTCGAGGAATAAACCTCTGCACATGTGCGCCCGCTCCACCAACTGAGCTAAACGGCCACTTATGAGGGCTTTCTGAATGGTATTTAGCAGTATCAATCTCTCCAGGACAGCATTTGACTCAGCTTTTATGTGTGTGTGTGTCTGTGATGAACAGGGGGTCGTGTCCCTTCTGGAGGAACAGTTCAGTCCAAAGGTTCAGGCAGAGTTTTCTGTGCTGGTGGATGTTCTTCACAGCCCAGAGCTGCTGTTTCCAGAGGCTGCACGGTTACGCTGTGAAAGCGGAGCTTTCATGTCCAAGTAAGTCGCTGCCAATAACCTGTGTAAGGAGCAAAGAACACATTCCTCATATTTGAAGGCCTGGAGGCCACATGTTAAAGTGTTAGTATAGCTACAGAGAAGAGCAGCAGCAGGGTTCGAATTACGTGGGAGCCAGAGGATGAGCTCCCATGAAAGCAGTAAAATCATACACCTGTGGGGGTCTCTAAAAATCATCAGCACCATTATTTAAATCACAATAAAGCACTTTTCCCAAACAAACGGAGCTCTGAAGCAGACCTGTGCGTCGCTTAGTGTCCACTCTCGCTGTAACAATAGAGATGAGCAGCGCGCCTTCCATCCATATTCTGTACAGCTTCAGGTTTATAATGGACGCATCTGCTGTCGACATGCTGCGGCAGATGTGTCACGTTTGTGCTCCGCGTAATTCTGCCGTAGTTTTGGTTTTCCACCTCCGATGTATAGCAGCGTACAGCCACTTCCCTAAACGTTGTCTCATTCAGAGACCAGAGTCTCAAACGGGGCTCTGAGTATGTCAGGAGGTCTGAGATCTACCGTATCAGCAGAGCAATCACGTAATGCACAGCTGATTGTGGTGCAGGTGGATTATTTTCTGAAATATAGTGACTTTATTATTGTAATAGCCTATTATCACTTTATTTTTCTCAAAATATCACGACTCCTCCAAATCTCAGAGCACAGATGGGATATATTTTGAATGTGCACAAAGTTTTGGACATGAGCAGTAATCTTGCTCAAACACACCTGAAATATTACAGTCCAGGGCTTTATTAATCCATTAATTCATGTATCATTGAGGTGAATAATTATCATATGCACATTTAAGGAGGTTACTTCCTCAACAAAAGACGCAAAAGAGGAGGGATGAGTAAATGATGCCTATAGGATACATGTGTGCTGACTCAGATATAATTAGAAAAGTCGATCTACAGGAGAATAAATAGCAATACAGAATGCCTGAGAGCCTTATTGTAATATATTCCATTATGTTTTTATATTTGGATTGTAATCTATGTTTCCCTTTACATAAAGATATTTCCAGCATACATTGATTCAGAAAAAGGTAGAAATAGGTGCATAAAAATTCACCAAATTAAATGTTTAATGCTCAAAATGTGCAAGAGACCCCCACAAAGTGAAAATCATAATTTGAACTTGTTATTTTTTAAGTTAAATATTGGCGTTTAAACTAGCATTAACTGTTTACTACTACTACTACTACTACTACTACTACTACTACTACTACTACTACTAACTATTATTATATTTATTCAGTAGTTGGGGAGGCTTTGTAAAAGAGTTAAAGGGGCGCTGTGCAGTTTTGGCCATTTCTTTGCTGTTTTCTCGCTTTTTGCTGGCAGGTTTCTCTATAGAACTCCCCCTGCATCTTCGGAATAGATATTTGGCAGCTCCTATGTTTACTTGTGTCTGACTCCTCGCTCAGTCAGTCTGCCGTTTCCTCTTTCTCTGTTCCTCCGACAAAGCTTTCCTAGCTTTCTGCTTCTTTTTAGCCGGCTCAGACATGACGATAGTGTGAAAAACTCCATCGCTACCTTGTTAGCCGGTTCCTGAATGGGTGTATGTGTGTAGTGCCGTGAAGCAATTTGTTACATCGCGAGACCTGATATCACGTGATACTTCCTGACGCTGAGGCCGGCAACTTGCCGGCCGAAAGTTGCAAGGGTGGGTTTTCAGCTCACAGGTGCTAGGGGGGAGCGAGACGACCACCATTCAACCGGAAAAAAAGTCATATAACCATTCCAATGAAGCTATTAAGCTAAAAAAAACCTGCATAGTTCCCCTTTTCAATAAAGTATTGCTTTGTTTTTACTTGTGAGCCAGTGACACAGCTGTCAATGATACAACACTTCTCTTGTCCCTCTGTCAGACTGATCAAACACACCAAGAAGCTTATGGACAACGAGGAGAAGCTGTGTATTAAGATCCTGCAAACACTCAGAGAGATGCTGGGCAAGAAGGAATGCTTTCAGGAGGCTGTAAGTACTTCAACCTGCATGGGAAGTATGTCACAGAAACATGGTTTTAATTATGCTATCAGTCACTTTTATAAGGAAAACTTATGTTCTACAAGAAAAGTGTATTACTCTCTCACGGTTACATAAAACAATGTACGAATTAGGTAAAATTATCTCAAAGTTTGCTGTGGATTTAGCTCTGTCTTCCAGTGCCAGCAATGCTGTACTCCCATCAGCAGTGTGGTGTAGTACTTGTTTTCTCCCAGGTCTGTCGGCTCAGAGCCCAGACTCCCCTTCATCAGTATGCTGTGGGCCTCTCTGTTGTTACATAAGACAGGGAGGCACTTGAGGACACACTCACACTGAGGGGGAGAATAGGAGGGAGTAAGTAAAGGAAGGAGGAGGAAGAGGAGGGCAGCAAGCACCGAACAAATATAAGTATAAAAATACTGCAGCAAGTGGGGGGTTGCAGGAGACCATCTCCTGCTGCACCCCCTCTGGAACATGAATGACAAGAGTTGGTGGAGGAGACTTAAAGTGGTGGCTGCGTGTGTATTTTTGTGCGCACCAAGGGTGACGGCCAAAGTACAAAAAAAAGTCAGGTCTGTAATCACCTTTTGGAAGATTTAGGGGAGTTTGTTCCAGCTGTGTGGTGGGAGTAGGTGACGCTGTGCAATTCACACAGCACGAAATGTGCTGCTCAAGTCGAGACCTCAATCAGTGTGCTTAAAAAAAAAAAACTTAGTAAGGAGACTTAAAAAAAAATCACCATTGTTTGAATTTGTTGCTGTCCTCTGACCATGTTGGATTTCATGCAGACATGATTATTTTTGGCTGACAATGCTGTCCTTCTAAAGGCTGTTATTGTTGCACCACAACATCACTTGTTTGAATAGAATGTATACATGTGTCATTACCCGCTTTCAGTGTAATCACATTAGTAATACTGTCAAGACTACCTTTCTCAATATAGTATATGCCAGTCACTTACTGCTGCAAGACCAGTCAGTTTTGTTTTCCCTGTTTCTGTTTATATCTTGTGTCAGTCATGCTGTTTTTCGAAAGGCAAACGGTTCAACAGTTGTGTGGAATATGATCAGATGAATTCAAAGTGGAAAAACAGTCACTTTTTAAAAGCGGCTCGGCGCATTCGAGCAGCCAGACAGTGCAGTAACGATATGTGAAATGTCAGTTTGTGTAGGTGTGTGTAAGTGTGCTCAAGCATGCATTTGTGGCCTCTCTTTGTCATATCCCTGTAGCCCTGAGCGTGGAGCTGCAGCCTGAGAGAGAGAGAGAGAGAGAGAGAGAGAGAGAGAGAGAGAGAGAGAGAGAGAGAGAGAGAGAGAGAGAGAGAGAGAGAGAGAGAGAGAGAGAGAGAGAGAGAGAGAGAGAGAGAGAGAGAGAGAGAGAGAGAGAGAGAGAGAGATAATTGATGGAAATAATGAGAGGCAGACAGACAAAAACAGAAGGAGAGAGAGAGAGTGACAGCATAGGCAGCAGAGGTTGGTGGCTCCCCTGGGGTGCAATGAGTGGGTGGAGGAGAGTGAGAGATGGAGTGAGAGTGATTGAGGGAAGGAGGGAGGGAGGCAGCCATGTGAGGAGCCATGTGAGTAGAATGGAAAAAAAGTGGGCAGCGGCTACAGGGTGAGGGATTGGAGAGAAGCGGAGTCTGCTCAGTCCATGAGGAGACAGGGCATGGGGTGCGCTTACGTAACAGCCTGCAGTGCCTGAGCCAGCGTCACGTGGACCATCACGTTCTCCCTCCCTCCCTCCCTCCTCTCATTCCTCTGTCCGCTCTCTGCCTCTCTCTTCCTCCTTTGCCCCGTCCATGCTTTGTCTCAGTCTATCGCATTCTGTCTACCCGCCTGAGTTGTTTTTCTATCCCTCTCCCCTCTAGTCCCATCCATGCTCTGCTCTCTGCTTGCCTGGGTCATGCCAGGAGCGCTGGTCAGGCAGCGGGGGGAAGCTCTGCAGCAGTCCCAGTATAGAGATGTGTTGCTGCACTGCACTTTATTGGCTGTTAGATAATGGCAGCTTCATAAATGTGTGTGCTCTCACTTGCCCTCAAGATGTCTTGGGTGACAGAGGATTTTTGAGGAAAAAAAGACTTGAAAGAATGGTCCTGTAAATATTAAATATGAGAAAATATGCATAAAATACCATTTCAGACTTAGATTTAAAAGTTTTCTAATCTAATGCAATTTGTCACAAGGCTGGTGTTAGTCTTTACTTATGTGATTGTCAAATACTATGTAAAACTAAACCAATAATGCAACAATTCGACTCAATACATTCTGACTTCCCTACCCTGTCTGTGACACTCGGCTGCAAGCGCATTTGTTGCTACGGAATAACTAAATCTTCAAATGTGAAAAAAATAATAAAATAAAAATAGCTAGGTAATTGATAAATCACCTGGGCACTTGTAGTATTTCACAAATGTTACTCAAACAGGAATGAATAATGCAATAGTTGGAGACTATCTTCAGCTGTGGATTAATATACGTTTTGCTCCCAAGTATATAATGCGCTCCCAAGTATTTTAAGCACCAGAATGGTATACTGTATGTTGTCAGATTCAAGAAAAAATAATGGTCATGTTGATTAAAATGACACCATGAAGCTCTAGTGGCTAATATGCATACAATATACTATGATTACACTGTCCTCAGTTTAATTCTGGGAACTTTAAAAAATGCCCTCTAAAATACTTCAAACTTAAGAAATGCCACCAGAGCATTTTCCTACAATGTATATGCTCTGGACAACATTGACTCAATATGCATGCTCTCAAAATAAACTGCAGTGCTCGTGTTTATCATAATAAGGGTCACCTAGTTTACAGACAGTACTGACAGGAAAAATATAGAATACCACTAGACTTATACCGTAATACGTAGCACAAGTTTTGAAGTTGTATTGATACATTTTCTGTGAACACAGGCATGCATATTAGAGATGAAACGGTATGAACATTTCATTTCATGATTATAGTGACCAAAGTTATCACGATTAGCATTATTATCTCTGTATTGTTAAAATGTGCTGAAAATGTCAAAAAAGTAGTCGTGCATCGCTGTTGGGAGGGTTTTCTCTTGTTTAGCCCAACTCTGTGATTTAGCTTGCTAAATAAGCAATTTGTTTCATGAAAAGTTTCCCCAGTGCAGATTTAAATGGACACAACCATAAGGAAGCAAATCAAATGGGCATATAAAAGCAACACAACCATTATAAACAAAGCAATGTGATATTGTGCGTGTAAGAATTGTGCTGAACAAAATGTACCATGAGTTTTTCATAGCGTGGTAATCAAACACAGTTTTAATGATAATTAAAATTTAAAACGGTAATACTAACCATCTAGAATTTTGCCGTGGTTTATAATTAAACCAGGAACCATTTCGTCACCTAATGCATATGCATGTAATGTGCTATTAGGTGTATGTGCATGTAAGCGTGTCTTCTTGTTCACAGATGATTGAAAAAGCTAGTTATGTAATATAAACCAGTCTCGCACCATGTTTCTTTTTCCTACCTCTCTTTCCCACTCATCCCTTTCATTCTGTCTGTCTGTCTGTCTGTCTGTCTGTCTGTCTGTCTGTCCTTCTTCTTCTTCCCGTCCCTCTTCTTCTTTCTTGCTTGCCAAGTTTCACACCACCTGCCCAAGGCAAAGCAGATTTACAGATTACCACCCTCTTGATACTAAGCACATCACTCAGATGTATGTAGATGGAAAGCCTCACACACACACACACACACACACACACACACCCAGGCATGCAGTGCGCTGGCTGCCCCTGCGTAAGCTCATTCTGCAGGGTTTTCCCTGGTTGTCTGTCTACTAATGGGAGTAGTGGAACATGGCTTAGGTTCATCCACGTGGAGCAGGTCAGGCAGGCAGAGGGCTGGGTGAGCTCATGGATACCGTGTACGTTTTAACCTTTGGCTGGATTCAGGCTGACACAGCATGCTGAGTCAAGTCAGAAAGTTGGATATAGGAAATACAGAACCTACAGTAAATCTGGACTCTGAATAAATAAAATAAATGAATCCATAAATCTCTGTCTAAAATGCCAAAAATAAATAAATAATTAGTCTATTTTGAAAATACATGACAAATAATCTATTTGTCATGTATGTTTTACTGCATGAGTTTGTGCTGAAAAGGTCTTTCCTTCCTTCCTTTCTTCCTCTGGCCCTCACTTCCCTCGGCCCATCACTCAGGTGTTTGTTGAGTATTATGTTTTGGTTTCCATGACGATGAGGGATTAGCACATGTTGTTTGTCTGTCTGTTCTGGCCGTGACTGGGCACATGAAGTCTATGTACCTTGTGTAGAAATGCCCTCAGACCAGGAGCCTGCCAAACTCTTTTAGCTCCAAACCAGGGAGGAAAGAGACGTCATGTAAAAACCACTTGTAAAATTGTAAAAGGCCTTGACTTCAGAGCCTCATGCATCTGACGGCCACTATGAAGGAGATTAGTTGTCATTGTAAACAGTGTTTCGACACAGTTCATAGTGTGTTATTTCCATCTGATTACATGTGAATTAGGTCACTTGTGCTCAGGGAGTCACATGACAGGTGGCGACAGGGTGAATGGGTGAATTAAAACTTATTTTTTGACTGATTGCTTCTTGCTTTTGCTAATGCACATATCTGGTGGACAAAATAATTGAAACACTTTAGAATAACATATGCCCTGCAGTAAATAAGAATTGAGTTGCCTTCATTTTATTTTATGATGTCTCTTTAGTCAGTGTTACCCGTGACCATTGTTCCTCTTTGCCAACACAGTTTTCCTGCATTTGGCACATACTGCGTGTCATATCAGCATATGAGACTTTTCCCCTTGTCACATTACACAATTCGGCAATATTTGCAACAGATTTTTCACATTTTTATGAAAATAGTGATCACACCTCACGGAAAAAAGGGTCTGTGCGCTGGGTGCATGGTTCAAAAGGGTTGTACTTTGTGTCTTCATTAATTCATAGGTGTGTTTTGGGCGTAACATGCAATAAACCAATCAGAGCGTCATCTCCCATTTCCTTTAAAAGCCAGGCTCGTTTGTACCTTGGCGCATTGCTATTATGATGGCGGATTTGCACCGTAATATTTGTATTTGTAATCTTCTGCATGTTTGTGTGCTGCTGTGCTTCCCTGTGTGTGTGTAACAAGCATAGTGTGTGCGTGCGCTGTGCAAAAGCCTAGGCGCATTTTACTAATTTGCTGTTAAAATAACAATGAAATGCTGCGCTATTGACTTTAGACCAGGTTTTTGTTGGTCAATGGCGCGATCAATTCCCGCTGCCTCAAGATAGTAATACGCCAAGAATTCACCTGAACACACATCCCTGTAAGACCAGCACGCCCATGGGCGCGAAGATGGGCGCAGGTTCATTTGCTATTTAAACGATGCGGGCGCTAGACGGGAAATTGACAACTGCGTCGGTCTTAAACTAGCAAAGACACTTGTGTCGGGCTTTGCGCTGCCCTGCGCCGGGTGCAAGATAGGGCCCTAAGAGTCTGCAGCCCCACCAGTAGTTCTATGAGGCTGTACTTGGTCACAACTGTGCCTTGAGCTAAATGCCCAGAATAACAATGTTAACGTGCTTATGTTTAGCAGTTAACAATTTATTTGGTCATAAACCTAGGGTTTACTGGACAAATAAAAATGTTGATGATGGCGCTAGATGAAAGGTTAAGGATCACCAACATTATTACAATTCATCCTTGAATGTCCGTACCGAATTTGATGGCTATCCATCGTGCAGTTTTTGAGACATTTCACTCAAAACCACAAACGTAAACTTTTTTTTTTTTTTATAATTTTTGGGGCATTTTAGTCTTTATTTGTATAAGACAGCTGAAAACATGAAGGGGGAAGAGAGGGGGGGAATGACATGCAGCAAAGGGCTTTACAATTTTATGGCAATCCATTTAACAGTTGTTGAGATATTTGAGTCTGGACCAAAGTGCTGGACCAAGCGACAGATATTATGTTGCAATCCATAAAGCAATGCCATGATCATGGCTAAAATCCAAACCGGCAAACACAGCTGGGCTTTTTGATTGTAAAGTATTTCTCTTGTTTTGTCCTCCTTGTATGCTGAGTAATAGGGAGGCAGATAAAACAAACAACCCTCGCGTGTACTTTACCTGCTAACCTATCTTGAACATCACTTCCTGACAAACACAATCAGCACCTAACAATGTTAGTGAATCACATGTAAAACGTCCGTAGTGAACCCGCCAGCTTACAGTCGAATGAATGCTTGTTTACGCTGCTGGTCTTGTATTTCCCTGAACCAGTCTCACCAATTGCTCTCACATGTGGGCTTAATTTGCTTTTCCTGATATGCTTGTTTGTTAGGTGAAAACACTTTATGTGCTGTGGAATTGCAGCTTGAAAACATTATAAATGGCGGCATGTGATGTGTGTCTCCGTGCAAGAGTGTCTCTGACAGTTTTCTCATCATCTTACCCTGTATACCTGGCCGTAGCCAGAATTTTAGAAATCATGAGTTGAAGCTACCACCGCTACCGCACATTCAATTATATTTTCTGTAAAATGTATTCAAATGCAGCACTCTTTTTCTAGGAAATTCTTGAAAACATACCTAAATTCCAAGAAAAATACAGATAGCATGACCTCACTGTCCTCAATGGCAGCTGCAGGCTGTCTGTGTTTTCCCACATCTCCGTCTTGTCTGTACTAAAACAGCACGATAATGTCAACATATGTGTCTTGATTTCCTGATTTTGTCCTCATGAAATGACTCCCTTGGAGAGAGAGCCTTGCAAAACCACATTGATATGGATATGTATTATTTTACGGCTCCCAGTTTAAGCTTTTCAGTTTCACTCCAGTTCCAAGCTGTGGAGAAGCACACTGATTTCTGAGAGACATCTCAAGTCTTTGTTAGATTAACGTGCAACACGTACTTTTACTGTACGTGATCAGATTGAGTTTCGGTATGAGTTTTAGTATCATGTGCTAAACTACAACAACAATAGAAAGCAGAGTTGCAGTTTGACACTTTGTACTGAACAAAGTGTGTTGACTGCAGTTTCTGCTGGGACCTAAATGTTGCTTCCTGATGGTAAAGTTGTTGGATCGGCCCTCACATGGCCTGTGGGGAAGCTCTATTTGTACTGTGCCACAGTGTTCTTGATCAGTGTTCCCCACTATTGACAAAAGACACCCAGAGTCCTCTCATGTTTCTGTTGTGGGAGAAGTAACACAGAGAAGAAAAGAAACTGTTTGGGTAACATTCTCCTCCTGTGTGCCCTCAGTTTCTGCTATAATCAGCCTTGTCTGACCTGAGCACCTCAAGCCTCCTGGCAGTGCCTGTCTTGGTTCACAGCTGGTGCTGCCCTTCGCTGCCTGCGAGAGTTTTCAGACCACCTAAAGAAGCATAGGGCACTTTTTGTCTTTCTCTTTTTCTCTGTGCATTTCTCTGGAGTGGGAGATATCTGCAGACAGCAGAGCTGCGAGGGGGCTGGTGGAGGGAGGGGTGGAGAGGGGATGCGAGGATGCAGGAGGTGGGGATCGGCAGCTCATCCTCAGCTTGGACACCAAAACCGCAGTGTGGCGTGCCGGTGCACATTTTAAAAAACACCACGACTGTCTGCTCCTTGCTGGGTTTTGTTTGTTCTTCTCCTCCTCTCCCTCACCCCCACTCCCCCTCCTTCCGTCCTCTTACTTCTGTCAGTTCTCCTACCTCTATGTCTATCTCTCCTTTCTTTCTCGTGGCTCTTACATCACCTGACTAGAGTTTTTTCTCGTCAATGCAGCAGCAAGCAGATGAGTCAGGCTGGGCTGACTCCTCTCCTCTCCTCTCCTCTCCTCTCCTCTCTGCACTCTGCAGACCTAGCCAGCAGACTGCATCGCCCAGAAGGGAGGCGAACAAGAGCAAAAACCTGTCACCCCCACCCTCTTTTCAACTTTCCTCACAGAGCGTTTTTTTCACTTGTGTTTCAGAGTCATGCAAAACCATCATGTCCTCTGTCAGAAAAGGGGAAATGTTAAGTCAAACATGATTTAATCTGTAATCAGTCAAAGAACGTGCATTAGGATGCATTGCCTTGCAGAGCGTTTTGCTGAGTTTGTAGTTGCACTTAGATTGTCTCTGTGCATTACTGTGTGGAAATGAGAGAGGCTAGCTCAATGGATCCTCACCTTCAGTTCAAGAAGTGTGCGTGTGTGGGTGTGTGTGTGTGTGTGTCTGAGTGTGTTTGTGGGACAGCTCAGCCAGACAGTGCAGGCAGACAAGTGTCTCTGCTGACTGCAGATGAGATGGAGTGTTTACTGACACAGGGAGCATCGGCTGCACATGCTCCTCCACATCTTCACTCCTCAGTGCACTTAGTTGGAGGCTCTTTAGCTGGACTGTACCCGGGCAGCCTTCGTGGCGTGGTCTCATTTGGTTTCATCAGGCATTTTGGAGTGTTGTTGAAAATGTACCACCAATAGTGACCAGTATTTCTCTTTGATTTAGTTTCAGTGTTAAGCAAAGTAGAGACTTTTTCCTGTGACACATTACAGTTTGGCGCTGTCTGCAATGCACCAGCAACTACTGTTAAATACGCTTACAAAGGCAGCTACACAAATGAGTCATATTAAGCTGAATACCAATTAGCAGTATGTGTCAGCTTTAATAGAGGTGTGACAATCATCATAAGGGAACTTGAAGAGGGACAAAGAGGCCGGATAATTGCTGCATAAATTGTTGGTACGTCAGTGGCAAACGCTGAAAAATGATGTAATATAATAATGGGAAAAGGTTTAAAACCTGTGACCGTGTATGCCACACAGGACACACAACACAGAAAAACTAAACTACCTGAGAGGAACAATGCATTTGTCACTTAATCACTTGGATCGACACCTCAGTACCACCAGAGTATGAGCTTCACCAAAACTATATTTATTGCAAAGCTCTAATATTTTCAGGTGTTTCTGTTATTTTGTCCACCACCTGTATGTCAGGGCAAGGTTGATTGTCCTACTCACATGTTGCCATGGAAACCAGAGGTTGCTCCCTACAGTCCATTCATCCTTTTACACCACCCTTCAATTGATCGGTTTAACCCTTGTGTTGTCTTCCCTTCAACCTTGAAAAAAACATTTTTTTTCCGACGTTTTTGACGGCTGTTTGTTTTTGCTTTTTCCAACGTTTTAAATTTTTAAATTTTTCTTCTACACATTTTCAGCGCTTATTTCTACATCCCATATTTTCTGATATAAAACAAAAATTTAAAACGGGTCAATGTGACCCGAAGTCAACACAAGCAACTATTCATCCATCCTTCCTCTCTGTTTATCAATGACGCTGGCGAGTTGTCATCAAAACAAGGCCATTTTGAGTTATGTTGCCATAGAAACTTGCTGACCACCCTTTGTGTTCATGCATTCTTTATATGCCATCCATCCATCCGTTGCTTCCTCCTGTTGCACAATAAAAAATAGGTGGTGACAAGCACAATGCAAGTCATCCACCTGTCAATCACTCTCACACTTGGATTACACAACCACCGTGGGGAGATTATCTCCATGAATCCTTTAATCTCATTTCTGCTTCTCTGCGTCAAATGTCGCAAGAGATCTTTCTGTGTGCATGCTGTATGTACATCTTTTCAATTGGTATTCACTTTGTCAGTTTGTTTTTTCCATCTCTGTTCTTAGTTCACTTACTGAATGCAATTCCCACACTCACAGACATCCATGTTGCTGAGGTTGCTCTTGATGAAATTGTCTTTTATTCTAGTTAAAAAAAAAAAAAAGTAAAAGTTGTAAGTTGATGTCAAATCGTAATGCTGTGGTTCAAGAAAGAATAAAGAAAACATTGATATTAAAAAGATTTAGGAAAAAGTATCACTAATTGTAACAAATCTAAAAAACTTTATCTTAGCTGAACTTTTTTAAGTCCTGGCTGCCATCTCAGAATCTTTCATAAATGCTCAGTTAGAGTCTGGTTATTGGACATCACTATTACTGTCATCCTCTTCGTCTTGAGAGGCTCCAATTTCTTTGTTGATAAAAGCTTTTTTTATATCCTGAAAGCCATCACTCCCATCAAAAATGAAATGCATCATGGGATAACGTTGATCATTCCTATTAGGTATAAGATGAAATCTGCTCAGCCCTCTTGTTTGGATGATTGGGTGGATTTCATGCCAGTGAATACGCCACACAACAATTGTTCTCTTGGACGGGACATTTGCTAACGTGTCCTTTTTTTAATTTCGATTTTATAGTTACGGCTCACAAAATGCTACTTTTTCAAAATGTGACTAAAATGTGAATTTCCTAGTTTGAGTCTGGTACTCTCTCAGACTGTGATATGGATTTAACATCGTGATTTCTGTCTCCACAGGGAAACGAGTTAAGAAAGATCCTCCTCACACGCTACTTTGGAAATCAAAAGCTTCTCTCCAAGTCAGAGCTTGGGAGTGGAAACAGCTCATCTGGCGGCTTTGTCAAGCCGTCATCCGGAGGTACTGAGAACCCCAAATAAACTCAGTAGATACTGCAATAAATACTCACTGCGGAGGAAACGACAACAACAGCTAACATGACAGCTTCTTAGGAGAAGTGCTGCTTGACAATTGCTGGCAGATTTTGAATCTGGCTAAAATGATTCCTAAAGCTCAATATAAATATATATATATATATATATATATATATATATATATATATATATATATATATATATATATATATATATATATATATATTTGTTATTTATGTCCAAGCAGGCATGGAATATAGTTAGATTAGAATAAAAATTGATCAATAAAGTTCCAGTTACATTTAGAGCACAATCATGTTTAATGTTAATATTCAATCTCTGCAGGTGGTTCTCCCATGTTGGACTCTGACAAGCCAGGCAGCAGTGTGGTGGAGATCCAGTGTCTCTTGGACAACGTAGGGACATCAGAGCTGGTGGTTGACCTCATCGTTAACACCAAGAACGACCGTGTGTTTGAGGAGAGCATCCAGCTGGGCATTGCCCTTCTCCAGGGCGGAAACACACAGATACAGGTGGGCTCTCAAACCCTTTTTTTTCCATTCACATTGATCAGCTAAAACCCAGAACACACACACACTCACATATTTGGATTTATGTTGATTACTACTCTGCCTTCCACCCAGAACTCCTTCTATAACCAACTGCACATGCAGAAGAAGTCAGAGAGGTTCTTCAAGGTTTTCTACGACCGCATGCGTTTGGCCCAACAGGAGATCCGAGCCACCGTGTCCGTCAACATGTTTGAGCTCAGCTGCAGAAAAAGGGAGGATGACAGTGACGTCAGTAGCATCAGGTTAAAGAAAGGTAAAGTCGAGTAATGATGCATTTCAACCTTTGAATTATAGCCAACACATCGCGGCTCCTTGGCTTCGCTGTCGTGTGTGGCCAAAACACATTTGTCACATCTGCTGTCTGGAACATGCAGCAAAGCACTGTCAAAACGAAGCTGAAAGGAAGGTTTATATGAAGTGAACAACCTGGAAAATAATGCCAGACGTACCTAGAGATGAGATTTTAAAAGTGACATACTGAATCGCTGGGGTCATGTCTTGAGCACAGTGGTGCATTTCCATAGAAACAGACCTGCACTGAGTGAAAAGCCACAAAATAGGCTTAAATATAACCTTGATAACCTTAATGCTTTTACAGTATGTGTGGTCCTCAAGTGCAGCTCGAGCCTGACTTTAAACAATAGTGGAGGATAAATCCAGAATGATCTATTGTTGCAGACTGTTGTTCTGAGTTCCTGCAGTCACATGTCAGAGGCCATGTGACAGCCCACATCACAAACCTATCAAAAGGCCATTGTATCAAGATCGGGTACTTTCATGCTACAGAACCCCACTCAATAGATGCCCACCTGTTGGGGAGAGGGGTCTCTGAATTTCTTTTTCAATATGTCTACATTGTTATAGTGAAGACTGCCACTGATCAGTATCTGAAATGGAAACTTTTTTTCTTGTTGCTTGTTTTCCACCTTCTGTTTACAAAGACCTATGTTCTGCCCAATAATTAAACAGTTAATCATGTTTTTATACCTGCATGCTGTGCTCTAGGGACAGACTCAGGGCTTCATATGAGGGAGGACATGCAAGGGCAGCTAAAGGAGGCCTCCTCGGTCACCTCGAAGGCCTTCTGTGCCTTCAGAAAGGAGCTGGACCCTGACCTCGAAGGCCTCGGCCAGAACAGTGAAATTGTTGGGGCAGACGAGGTTTTAGACGAAACTCAAATGAGCCCAGCCATCACCATCATGAAGCCAATCCTACGTTACCTACAGCTGCTCTGTGAGAACCACAATACAGAACTGCAGGTACTGACCTCTTGTTTGACTGAGAGTAAGAACCTTGAAGTTTAACATCTCTTAAATTGTCTGCTGATTGACTGTTTTTTTTGTGTGTGTGCTCTGAATCCAGAACTTTCTGCGCAACCAAAACAACAAGACCAACTACAATCTGGTGTGTGAGACTCTTCAGTTCTTGGACTGTATTTGTGGAAGCACCACTGGAGGCCTTGGGCTGCTTGGCCTTTACATCAATGAGAATAATGTGGACCTGGTTCGCCAAACCCTGGAAACCATCACAGAGTACTGCCAGGGACCCTGCCATGAAAACCAGGTAGGTGGAGGATTGGTTAGTTTAGTTAAGTTTACTTTTGAACACCACTGCGTTGGCTGGCATTCCCACGTACAATATTGTATACCGGTTGTGGTTTAATACACTCTACTTTTCTCTGTGTGTGTTTGTCATCTTCTGATTTTTGTTTTGTCTAATGTGCATTCACTCTAGCTATGCCCATCTTATTTTTCCAGAGCTGTATAGCCAAGCATGAGTCAAATGGCATTGACATTATCATAGCACTGATTGTCAACTCCATCAACCCCCTGGGGAAGCATCGGCTAGACCTCGTGCTGGTGCTCAAGGTGAGCAGCGTGTGCCTCTGAGAGCCCTGAGAGCCTGCTCGCTGTGACGCAGAGCCATTGAAAGCATTTACAATAACAATGGTCTGCTTGATAGTAATAATTACCTATGGTGCTAGAGACTGTGAACAAGATAACTGGAGGTAGTTTGACCAAATCCCCAGTGTTTAAAAGATGAATATGTCTAAAAAAAAAAAAAGCCTGTTTTAATGGCTGAATGGAGAATGTTTTTCTTTAGAGAAAGTGTTGCACACCTCCTTTTTTACTTATAATGTTTGTTGGCTACACATAATGTCTAGCTGTTAGACCGCAGAGGATTTGAATCTTACAAATCATCTTTAACATTACAACACTCAAATGGTTTGATTTCTGCTAAAAAATGCATACATCAAATAATTAATTCCTGAATTACTCAGCAAATGTAAAAGCTCATAGGTGAACCCTTATGTTGTAGAACAATGCCTCCAAACTACTATTGGCTATCATGGAGAGCCGCCATGACAGCGAGAATGCAGAGAAGATTCTCTACAAAATGAGACCCACCGAACTGGTAAGTGTGTGTCAGACTCATCATGTATACATACATGTACATACATAGCTAGATACCATGTAAAACCTTTTACTTTTCAAGTAACTGTAAGTAGCAGTAACTTTTCATAACTTTTGTGCAATCAGGTGGATGTAATGAAGGAAGCCTACGCCCAGGGTCTGGAGAGTGATGAGGACGAGGACAGTGTTGGAGACCAGATCAAGCCCAGAGACGTCGGACACAACATTTACATCCTGGCCCACCAGGTAATGAAAATGCCTGAGCTTGTTTTTGTCTGTGACAGAGGCATTACTGCATTTCCTCTCTCATTGTCTGTCTGACCTTCTGCGACCTCAGAGTTGTGTGTGTGTGTGTCTGTGTGTCTGTCTGTGTGTGTTTGTGTGTGTGTGTGTGTGTGTGTCTGTGTGTGTCCACATGCATGCTCCTGTTTGAGTGTGTCCTCTGCGCTAAATGATGGAACACTGCTCTTCTGTGAACGAATCGCTCTGCCAGTCTTCTAAAATTAGCTTTCAGGATGTGACACTGGTACTGCAGACAGGTATGCTGTAGGTGTTCACTGAAGCAGCACTAGTCACTGTATTACTAAACAAATGTGCTTTGCCTCGTCCAGGGTATCAGCAGTAAAGAATTTAGACAGGTGTGTTGTGCCACTGAGGAAGGTGTGTGTGTGTGTGTGTGTGTGTGTGTGTGTGTGTGTGTGTGTGTGTGTGTGTGTGTGTGTGTCTTTCTCTATAGTTTATGTCAGTTGGAGAGGTCAGACCAAGTCGAGCGGGTTTTCACTTCTGCCTCTTTAGAGCCAAGTGTCAGACAGGGTATATTTGTCCAACCAGCAGACTAGTTTCATTATGACATGAAAGGGATTTTTTTGACCTTACAAAGTGAACACACACACACACACACAGAGAGAGACTTCATCAGCTTATTGAGAATTTTCCTGTCATTTTCACCTCAGGGCAGCTGCCATTCAATGTATTTGGTGTGTGAAATAAGAAATGATAATGAGAAAATAAACAAGAGTAAATGATAAACAGTAGTTCATAGAAATGCGTACATTAAATTACTGTACATAATGCCATGTAAGTAAAAATTAAAATGAAGTTTGGATCCTAGCTGGCCCGACACAACAAGATCCTGCAGCAGAGCCTGAGGCCGGGGTTGGGGTTGGGGCCGGTGTCAGGGATGGACCCCGACAACGAGACGGATGACGCCCTCCGTTACTATGCCAATCACACAGCTCAGATAGAGGTAAACCTCATCATCACTTCATCCATTTAACCTATATATATCTCTAAAACTTTAGTTACCAAGCACATCACATTTTGTGTCTCCATAAAAAACCCGTAATTAATTAATTACAATAATTAATGCATATCTATTCGCCAGATTGTGCGTCACGACCGCACCATGGAGCAGATAGTGTTTCCGGTCCCTAACATCTGCGAGTACCTCACCGAGGAGTCCAAGGTGCGTGTTTTCACCACCACCGAGAGAGACGACCAGGGCAGCAAGGTTAACGACTTCTTCCAGCAGTTTGACAACCTCTACAACGAGATGAGTTGGCAGAAGAAGATCCGCAGTAAGTCTTTACATTCTGAATCCAGCGTTTGCAAAAGTAATGAGGGTAGTAGCAAGAGCAGGGCTGCAGGAATGTAAATCATGGTTATCATCCAGTGTCTGGTTATTGGTATTTCCAAAATAAATTGATGGGCCTGTAGAAACTTTGTGTGTTTGTGTGCTGAGTTTGTGTCCCTGTACTTATACTTCCTGTTCTGTTTGTGCAGAAAATAAGGCTCTGTTCTGGTTCTCACGCCACATCTCTCTTTGGGGGAGCATCTCCTTCTACCTGGCCTGTTTGCTCAACATTGCTGTGGCTGTATTCTACCCCTTTGGTGATGATGGAGATGAGGGTGAGAATTTCACAATTTTAAGTTTATTTTTTAAAAAGCCTTCAACTCTCTTGCGTCATCATACACAGGCCAATACATAGGCCTTTTTCACAGAAGACATTTTGGTAGTAGCAGAAGACCAGGTGTAAGTAACAAAATGACTAATGGCTGAATTAATTCAGCTGCTTCTGTTTCAGGGTTCTGGGACTGTGCATGTTGGCTCACTTCCATGACTTACTGGGACACATGGATAGAACAGATACATTGTTAATATTAGTAACTTAGTGACTTTATTTTATTGTGTGTTCGCATTTGAAAACGGCTTTCCTCTGTTGTGTTTATTTAAAGGCGCTACGCACCCATAGTCCACCCACACAGTTATTTTCCCTTATTTGCCTGATTAGACTTCTGGTCAGGACAGTGTATGCTTGAAATGTAATGTGAATGTTCCCTCTCTCTCTAATTGCACATGTTGAGGTGGGACAACTTAGACTTTAATCATTGTTATTGGTATGTTGAGATTGGTGACCTCATGTGATTCCCTGCGTAGCTCCGCCCAACTTCACCCTGAGGTCTTATCAGTCAGGTTAACTGTGTGAGAGTGCAGAGCCTTTCAGAAACATACTTTACTTCGTCCTACTCTCCCAGGTCCCACATTTATCTGCAATATAGTGAGATTGCATTCAGGTTTTGGTAAATGAATCACATTGCCAGCCATATCAGTCACATAGTATGGGGTTTTAAAGATCTTATACAGATGGAAGAAAATGTTTTTGTTGTTGATCTTCATAGTGTGATCAAATTGTTTTTTTTTTGTCTTTATGTCATCTCCCATCTTTCCCGCTCTTTAATTACACTGGCGTGCACTGGTTTACAGTACACGCTGAAGAAGCTGCTCTGAGAGATGAAGTTGAGGGTCCCTATGGACCTCTGTTTGACATTTTTAAAGTGTTGCCTCTGATTGTGTTGTGCCAAGTTAAGCTCTTAGCTCAGTTAAATAATTAATAAGAGAAATGCCACAACGTTTCAGAGCACTGATGTGCGGTACCTTGATTTATGCTTTATTCTTCTGCCCAGGCACCTTGTCCCGGTTCTGGAATATCTCACTGTGGGTGGCGTTGGGGGTGTTCACTGCATTACTTCCTGTCGTACCCAAGCCGTGGGGCATCCTGTTCTTCCTGGTCTCCCTCATTCTACGTGCCATCTACACTATGGGCCTCGCCCCTGCTCTGTTGTTGCTGGGTACTGTCAATGTAAGTAATGGAAGATTTGAGCCAGCGTTATTGAGGGACATGTATGTTCTTGCCTCTTCACACATGAAAGCTTTTGACACCTTTTTATTTTTTTTTAATCCCTCAGCCTTGTTTTCTTCTCTTTCAGCTGTTCAACAAGTTAGTCTTTCTCGTCAGTTTTGTGGGCAACCAGGGGACGTTCACTCGAGGCTACAAAGCGGTTGTTATGGACATGCTCTTCATCTACCATTTGGGCTACGCCATCATCTGTGTCCTGGGCCTTTTTGTGCATGAGTTTTTCTACAGCTTTTTGGTAAGAAATGTCTCACTCCGTTTAATTACATTGTGACTTATTGAGCAGTGTTGCACTTTAGAGATAAACATTCTCATTTTGCAAGAACAGTTGTTCAGAAAAAAATCAATTTGCTGATGTTGATCTCCCACCACAGTTGTTTGACCTGGTGATCCGAGAGGAGACGCTGCTCAACGTGATAAAAAGTGTGACGAGGAATGGCCGCTCTATTATTCTGACAGCTGTTCTGGCCATCTTCCTTGTCTACTTCTTCTCTATCATCGGCTTTCTCTTCCTCAAAGACGACTTCCGCATGGAGGTGGACCGCCTTCCTGCCCCAGGTCTGTAAAAACAGTCTTAGACATTGTTTTACTGCGCCATGTAAAGTGAAGGGACCAGACCCTGGGCCCTATTTTAACAATGTAAGCACACGGCGTGAAGCGCCTGGCGCAGGTGTGTTTTATGGTGTGTACGAATCCACTTTTGCTAGTTTAACAGCGGAAAAAAGGGTCCGTGCGACGGGTGCATGGTTCAAAAAGGTTGTACTTAGTAACTTCATTAATTCATAGGTGTGTTTTGGGCGTAACATGCAATAAAACAATCAGAGTGTCATCTTCCATTACCTCTAAAAGCCAGGCGTGTTTGTACCTTGGTGCATTGCTATTATGATGGTGGATTTGCTGGTTAATATTTTTATTGTTAACCTTTTGCGTGTGTGTGTGTGTGTGTGTGTGTGTGTGTGTGTGTGTGTGTGTGTGTGTGTGTGTGTGTGTGTGTGTGTGTGTGTGTGTGTGTGTGTGTGTGTGTGTGTGTGTGTGTGTGTGTGTGTGTGTGTGTGTGTGTGTGTGTGTGTGTGTGTGTGTGTGTGTGTGTGTGTGTAACAAGCCTAGGCGCATTTTACTGATGCACTGTTAAAATAACAATGAAATGCTGCGTTCTTGACTTTAGACCAGGTTTTTGTTGGTCAATGGCACGATCTCTTTCCTCTGCCTCAAGATAGCAATATGCAACTAATAACACATCTCCCTGTAAGACCAGCACGCCCATGGGCGCACAGACGGGCGCAGGTGCATTTGCTATTTAAACGACGTGGGCGCTGGACGGGAAATTGACAACTCCGTTGGTCTTAAACTAGCAAAGACACTTGTGTCGGGCTCTGCGCTGCACCGGGTGCAAGATAGGGCCCCCTGTGTCTTGGAACAGTTTTTAAAATGTAAAGTAGATTTTACCTGGTGGAGCTTTTTTTTCTTCTTTTAGATTTAATTTAGCTGACGCTTTTATCTAAAGTGACTTTCAGTAAGTGCATTCAACCATGAAGGTACAAACTCCAAACAGCAAGAAGCTTGACTCCTTCTAAGATAATCTCTTATTCACAAGGCGTCCTAGTGCTCTAAGACGCTGCCCATGTAATTGCAGTGTCCCTGGTTTGAGTCCAGGTACGAACCTTTTTTCCTATCTTTCCCACTTGTTTCATTGCAGGTCTATACTGCATTAAATGTCCCTAAAATACTTTGAAAAAAGGAAAACTTTTCATGTTCTCCAGACAGAATTATGGCAGTGCTTATGACTTTATACTTATTTTTAGTTACTGTATTTTCTGCTACGCTGTGGCTGCTCTGTTTCTGCATTTAACCTTAGTTAACCTTAAACATCTATCAACCTGCACCCTTTTACAGTGCTCTCATAAACGTCTATGTGTTGCTCTTTTTCTGCTCCGAACTTATCAACCAAACGAGTCAATGGCAGAATAAGCTGTTTGGCATTGGCAGAGAAGATTTGGCAAATTTTTCATGGGCGCAACCCACATACTCAGCGCTGCTGCTCATCCCACAAATGCATGTTCCTTACAAATGGGGCACCATTTGAAAGGGAACTAAACAGGCTTTCCAACGGTACAAGATGTATTGCCAAAAAGCATTGTTACCACAGAGAAATAATCTACCAAACACAAATTTCCTTACTTTTTGTGCTAAGTTTACAAACCTAGGCACATTTTTTGAAAACACTGTGGAGAGTGTGGGTGTGCTAATGAGCTCCAGCACAGTGCTCCGACGGTCAGGAAGACAACCTGCTAGCACGTGTGCACCTGTTGCATAACCTGTGTTTTGCTGAACAGAGCACAGCAGACACAGCAGAGCAGTGGTGGGTTTATGTAACCAGCTGGGCTCACGCCTGTCGATCTGTTAGCTGTGGGGTAAGCTGAGGCATAACCCGAGCTCCATCAAAGCTAAGGGGCACCCTCTCCACACTGCTGCTGTGACCCCTGCGCCTCGCCTCAGCCCCCCTGTCCCCTCTTCCTCTGCCTCTGGCTCTTGTCTCCCAGCCCTGGCCTGTGTCGTACAGCCTGTCAGGGAAGAAGGCCCTTTTTGTGACACTCTGGCCTAGGTGTAGAGTTCACCTTCCGCTGTGTGCCTGAGCCAATCACACTCAAGCGCAGCTTCTCTGCTCCTCAGGGCTTTGCCGATGTGCAAATGTTTGTACAGGTTTTTTCAGCAACACTTCCCCGCCCACCCAGCAGATGCTGCCTCAGTTTACATAACGTCCGACTATATCTTTCTTTCTGATTTGATGAGAATAAGCTGGAAGGAGTTTTAATGCCAAGAGTTTAATCATCTTCTTCTATTTGTAAGTTATCTGTGCTGTTGCCAATAATCAACTTCACATAATGTCCCCTTTTTTCTCTTTAATTGTTCTTTGAAAAGGAAAAGGGGATTTAATGAGTAAGAATGGAGTTGCTGACTCATGTTTGACAGATAGATGTCCTGTTTCAGCACCTAAATCTGACCCTGGTAAGTTCTGATTAAATTCTCTTTTTTTAAATTTTTTTTTAAATTATTTTTTTTTTAAATCAATTAATGAATTTCATTTGTTTTATTTTCTACTAATTACGAACTACTGAGTAGACAAGTTTTACAATTTTGTAGTTTGACTGAAATGTGTATGCTACCTCTCTGGTAGTAATCGCTTCCTGAAAAGTTACTCGCACACAACTGCATAACAATGGAACATGCACACAACACAGTCATACTCTGTTTCACACACACACACACACACACACACACACACACACACACACACACACACACACACACACACACACACACTGACTGAGGCGTGCAGACAAAGAATCTTGATGAGGCAGAGAAGTGACTCACACACTTGTGTCCTTGCATCTCCCTCGATCACCTGCACCGTTGGGGCACACACACAATCTCATCCACATCCTTCACCTCCTCTTTCTTTTCAGCAGTCAGACATTTTCTATATACAGTATATGTACATTTTATATCAGATATTCATTTATTTCCGTTTCATTCTCACATATAAGGAGGCGAGGGTGTTGAAAGTATCCATTTGATCTTTAGTCACACCATTATCGGCTGTTTTCATGATGAGGTGTTTTCTTATCAGTCACTTATGAAAGTCAGCTGAGTGATCATTTTTTTGAATTAGCTCAGACTGTATTTTCCTGAACTTGAACTTGAGTGTTCTTAAAATCTTTCACAGACTCTTGGTTCCATTTCATTTAATTCAGTTCAGTTACATTCAGATTGATTTGAAAAATGAATTAAGATGTGGTGAGTCATCGCTAGTTAGATATAAATTCAAATGAGGAGAACGATAGAAAGGAGCAGCTACTGCTAAGAAGAAAAAAACAAAGCAACTTGTAACACATGTGGATATTTAGAAGCCAATACTGCACATGTATCCTTGTGTCTACTGTTTTAATGCTTTTTTCTTTTGGTTTATGTGTGTCTGGTCATAGACGATGGGACAGAGCGGGTGTGCGACACTCTGCTCATGTGTATAATCACAGTGTTGAACCAGGGACTACGTAATGGAGGAGGTGTGGGAGACATTCTCAGGAGACCCTCCAAAGAGGTAAGACGGCCTCAAAATGAACATGAACTAGAGTGTTCATGTATTTTTTATACCTAATGTCCGTTTGTAATGACTTGAACTATAAATAAATGGCATTTGTGCTGCATTAGCTTCTGTCTAAGATGAAATAAATGAATCATCATTGAATGTTAAATGAGGCTTTTTCTCCATATTTTACCTGTAACTGTTCCATCCAGGAGCCTCTGTTTGCGGCCCGAGTGGTTTACGACCTCCTCTTCTTCTTCGTCGTTATTATCATCGTTCTTAACCTCATCTTTGGTGTCATCATCGACACCTTCGCTGACTTGAGAAGTGAGAAACAAAGGAAGGAGGAGATCCTGAAAACCACCTGTTTCATCTGTGGTGAGTACAGCTCTGTGGTTCACCCAAGGCTACAAATGACAGTGAAGTGAGAAGACGGTGTATTTGGAAGAACTCGCATTAAATAGAACTAATTTCTTGCAGGGCTGGAGAGGGACAAGTTTGACAACAAGACGGTGTCCTTTGAGGAGCACATTAAATCCGAACACAACATGTGGCATTACCTTTACTTCCTGGTTCTGGTGAGGGTGAAGGATCCAACCGAGTACACCGGCCCCGAGAGCTACGTGGCCCAGATGATTGTGGTAAGTAGACCAAACATACATACAGGACACACCCAGGAAATAGTCCCACGGTTCCTTTTTGTAATGCATCTTAAAAGTTGCATCACACAAGCTGCTCTATCATCAAAATACTGTTAATTTTGTGTTTGTAAGATATACAAAGGAAGGCACTTTCTGGAGCCATAAAAGGTTTATTTATATTTATTCATTAGGTCACATCTCAAAATTAGGCACGTTACAGGTTTACAAAGGCACTAATCATCTCCAACAGAAAACACTGTTCACAAACTGCTTCAAACAGCTCTATTGTAGTCCAACCTTTACTTCTGTGACAAACGTGCGTCACTTTGTAACATTGTTATAATGCTAGCTGCTGGCATGGCACTCCCTCATACTCTGCTTCTGACTGGCTAGTAGTCCTTACCTAGCTACTGCACATGTGCGACTCCCAACAAAGATTGAACAGAAGTGTGATGCCTCACTCTGTAGCTAAAACAGAGAGCTCAACGCACAGGGTGAAAAGAGGAGCTGCAGCAATGTGCAGTACAACAAATATATGGTGTTTTTTGAAAATTAAACCATGTAAACCTATTCTGGTACAACCTCTAAATACAATTATGAAGCTGAAAATGAGCATAATATGAGCACTTTAATTCATAGTAAAAACAAGTTAATTTTTATTTAATACATTAAGCTGGGTGACAGCTTGGTGAGTTACAGTTAGTGATCAGTTTGTGATCAGTTATTCGCAAAACCAAGTTTGAGTTTCTGTAGAAAAGACCACAGAGAATTTATTAATAAATCTTGCATTATTTGAATGAAACGTAAGGATCTCCGCGAGTTCTTTTTTTTTTTTTTCCACAAACGTGTCACAATCCTCCTCCAAAAGGCGAAAAAGGATAAAGAAATGAGTGAAGGAGTCGCCATAACAGCACTGCACATTTTGTTTTTTTAAAGGTGGCTACATAAACATACCCACGCCACATTAATTTTGTTTATTATTCCAGGAACATTTGGACAAACAAACATATTCATTTCACTCCCTAATGCATATTTTGCTGGCGAGCCTTACCAGACAGCATACAGATGTCGCAGTGTTGGAGTCTTAAAGTTTTGCAACCTTCCTCACTTTGCAGACTTGCACAGTGTGCTAGAGAAGCGTGAGCCTCTACAGCAGACAAGCGATCGAAAAATGAGACTGAGCCTCTAGGCCTGTGCCAAGCATCCCAATTTATTCTCCTTCCCTCTTGCTGCTGGAGAGAGATGGGGCTCCGTGCTCAGGTAGTCTTCACTATGCTGAGCTCCTAACCTGCTGGGACACAGTGTGGTTAAATAGTAATTAAACCCAGTCCAGCTCTATTATCATCAATGCACCAACTTGCTGCACTGACACACAGACAAGAAGTTTAAGGATGTAAGGGCAACTTAAGGTGTTGCCGTTAGGTTAATGGATTCAAATGAAGCCCCGGAGCACAATGGCACAGTTTGTGATTAACATTTGGCCATGATGGGCATAAGAATGGTTGCATTATAATGAACAATTTGCATAACAAACAGGTGACAGACATTGAATTAATATGCATCAGCAGGTCTTCCAACAGGTCGACTCTCTGATGCGAGGCCAAGGTATCGCTGTGTGATAAAGTAATGATGACTCAAGAATTTATATTAACACCTCCTAACATGCTGCAGAGAAGAAACACACACGGGAAAAAAGCTAAAACAGCTGTTGTTTCCATTTTGTCACTTCATGTTGCACTCGTGTTTTATGAAAAAGTACATTATTTCATGATTCTCATAAAATGCTGGCATAATTTTAAATATTTAGTTTTTCTCAATAACATTAAATATTCACAAGGAACGATTACAGCTAGAGGTTTGAAAAAAAAAAAAAAAAACATCTTCCAACTAGCAAAAACTGCACCAACTGTGGCAGACTTACTTTTTGTTCATCTAGGACCCTATAACTCATAATAAGATGCTGATTGAGAAAATTAGTCTTCAGGGTCTTTTAAAATGAAACTTTAAGTGGCTGTCCTGTTAGCAGATGGTGGAGTGAGCACAACTTCACCTACTCGGTTAATAACAAAGGGGTAGACAGTCCTAAAGGGTCTAACCTCCAACAAAACTAATATTGACTTTATTGTCGACTAACATGTATTGGCTCGTAGCCTTCATCAAGGTCAAGATGTGACTCTTTACAAATAACTTCTATATATTATTGGACAAAAAGGTTTCTTTTAAAAGTTAAAATTAAGGACTACCAATCATATACACAGGGACGTAGCACAAAATTCTGGGCCCTGTAGAAAGGCATTTTCTATGGGCATTGGTGGAATGTAACGAAGTACAAATACTTTGTTACTGTACTTCACGTATCTGTACTTTACTTAAGTACAATCAATAGTGCATACTTTTGACTTTTACTTCGTTACATTTTGCAGCAATTATCTATACTTTCTACTCCACTATATTTCTACAACGTTCCGTTACATTTTCGTTACATTTTCGGATCAGTTTTTCCTCCTGACGGTCACACGTTTTCAGTCCGCAGAGAAGCCTTCAGCAGCGGCCGTCCAGCTCCCGGTGCCGCTCGCGATATTACGAATCCCAGTATGGCCACGCCAAGACCCGCTCTTCAATAACATTTATTGGCCAGGCGCGTACCACTCCCTGTACTACCGCGGCTGCTCCTGTTACTGCTGCTGCTCCCAATACTCTGCTTGGTCATATGCGAAGCATCCGCTCACATAAGGTTAATATACAACCCGTATATCTATCTTAAGAACACTCCCGGTCCTCCTCAGCTGTGAAGCCACGTACTTGTTGTCCAAGCCCGTGTGTTCTCGCTAAATAAATGTGTCCAGCATTCACTGTCCCATGGGAAATAATGCAAAGTCGAGCTTCATGCAGATCACCCTGATAGATAACCAGAATTGTAAGTCAGAATGTAAACTGGGCCACAGATGGTAAGCCCAATTACATTAACCTAAAAATAACTTAATTAAAATGCCACAGCCCATACTTTTTTTTAAATTATTAGAATATAGACATTAAGAGAATAAATCGCTATGCAAGTACCTTTACTTTTAATACTTAAAGTACATTTAAAATCAGGTACTTTTACTTAAGTAGGGTTTTCATTGTTGTACTTTTACTAAAGTAAATATATCTCTGGTTATTTGTACTTTTACTTAAGTACTGAGATTCAGTACTTCCTCCACCACTGTCTATGGGCCCCTCCCCGCACCCACAGCTATTCATTCTAGCATCTTTTTGGCCCCTTTTTATGGCATTTTTCCACTGCTAGTACCAGCTCTGCTCGGCTCGGTTCGACTCGGCCGCGGTGCCCCATCCTCCTTTTTCCATTGCAGATTTAGTACCGCCTCATGTGTGAGGCAAGCTTGGCTGGTAGTCTAAACTGCCGTGACCTAACGCGACACACACACAGAACGTCAAAGGTGTGTTGTTGTTGTTGCCAGAAGACACATTTTGTTTCAAATGAAGCTGGAGGCAGCAAAAAATAACACAGCTGGCTAAACTATTTAAAAACAGTGGTTTTGTTCAGAACACCCCCGTCTGTCGCTTTCACGTCACCTTTTGGTATCTGCTCAGCTCACTTGGAACCTCGATGGAGGTGGTACTAAAAAAAGTACCTGTTAGCAGGTACCAGGGACTTTTTTTCGTAATGGAAAACCAAAAAAGGCGAGTAGAGTCGAGCAGGTACCATGTAATGTAAAAACGCCATTAGTGACTAAAAGTCAGGATATCTTAGTCTTTGCTGCTTCGATTTTTTTTTAAATAGAGGTAAAACATTATTAAATCTGTCTCTGGTTAATCAGCCAACTTAATGGAAGTCCCAACTCATAGAGCAAAACATGCACACTGACAAACAAAGTAGAGGATGCTCTTCAGATGCAAAAAATATCTGTTTATTCCATGTGCAAATGTGACGCAACATTTAAAAAAATGTTTTGGTAATTTTATGGAAGTGTAATTCTCAATTGCCGGAGTCAATCTGCTCACACACACAGTAAATTACTCTGCATGAGAGAGAGAGCAAAGGTGCAATGACAGAAGCTGTAATGGAAAAACAGCTGAATGAGAAAGTATCTGCGATGTTAGTCTCTGCAGGAGCCTGCTCCATCTGCCGTCTGCCCAGAGTTTGACTTGATGTTTAGGTAGGGATAAGTGTGTGCGTTTAAAGGAGGGGGGATGTTTGCAGTTTAGGGCTCTGCTTGTTAAGCTCCCTCTACTAATCTCCTTCACTATAGTTTGGGGGTCCGACAACTCAACATGATGCTACTGGACTAATAAAAACTCTGCCCTCCACTCTCCTTGTTTGAAAAGAGCTGAAACCCAATGAACACACACACACACACACACACACACACGAGTCATAATGAGTGCATCTGGTTGGGTAGAATAGAGTGATGTGGTGCCAAGCTAAAGAGTAGGATCGTGTTACACTGCGTGTCTGTTCTGTTGGTGTGTTGTGCATGTGGATAGGAATTTCTGTGCGGGTGTTTGTGTGTAAAATTATGACAGCGACTACAGGCCTATCAGGTACTGCAGCAGCCACAACGCTGTTACATAACCCATCTCAAGTGGCCTGCTAATAGCTCAGCCCTGCCTGGCACGTGCTCTCCTGTCCTTTTCTCTCTCTAACACACAGACACAGAGTCACCATCACATGAATCCTTCATTTACTTTACAACACACATGTAACACGTCTGTAACAAAAGCAGCCACAGTCGTATCTGAATAGCAAAGGTAAAGTAGAGGTCAGCGTGCGTGCGTGCGTGCGCGTGCGTGCGTGTGTGCGTGCGCGTGTGTGTGTGTGTGTGTGTGTGTGTGTGTGTGTGTGTGTGTGTGTGTGTGTGTGTGCGTGTGCGTGTGTGTGTGGTGATACTATCTGCGGCCTCGTTTGGTACACTCCCTGTATCCTGTGTCATTGTATTTCTTGACACTCTTCTGTTTCTTTGTGGTTGTTCAGCGTTGTGTAGCTATGTCGTTCAACAGACTGAAATCCGCTACTTCCTGACCAAAGTGTGCTAAATAATATACATTACTGAGGGCACTACCCAAAATGCAGAGAGCTAAAGCTATGTTTAATAAAAAATCACAAACATCGGCAATTTTTGTGTTATGTTAGATATTCCGCCACTGCTAAATTGACAGTTTGAGAGGTTTTAAAGAAAATATATAGACAACCCTTTTAGCACATCTTGATTAATTAACTTGTTGAGTGTAAATGTAGCATACCTGGAAAACTGATTATAGTATTGCTAGCTATAGGGTTGCATTAGCTCACATCTCAAAAACTCAAATATGAAGTGATGGCTGTAAGAAAGTTGAGGACATTTCCAAAAAGTAGTAGTTGTTGTAATAGTAGTAGTTACGACAAATAGCAACTACAATAGGAGCGCTCTTTTTTTTTTTTTTAAACCGTGTACGTGGTGAAACACACCAGCCATATTGCGATGGCAGCAGAGTGAGAAGCACATGAATGTCCGTCTGTAAATTCATGCTCACTGAGGTGTTTAAATGGATCAGTGAAGCAACACTAAAGCCTTGACTTATTCAGACAGCACAGCACACAGTGGACTACTGTACAGTCTAATGAACAGCAACAAGACAGGAGCGGGGTAGTTCACATTATGTACAGTCACTGCTTAACTTCATATCATTGATTAATTAGAGGTAATGCGTCAAGCTCTATTGAGTGACTGTACGTTCAAACAGGATATTGTATTCATCCCTAATAACGTGTCTTAGGTCTCTCTGAATCTCTGAGGTTACTAATCCATCAGTTATGGATGACTTGATAAAAACAAGTATCAGATAGTCCTCCGTTTTAGTGACGTTGACGGTTTGTCGTTGAGCTCACAGAGCCTTCACTGTGTTTTTGAAGCTGTGAGAAAGAAGCTATTCTTTTTTTATTTTATCGGCCCCTTGATGCCTGAGACCCATATTAGCCCGAGACTCAGGCTAGCTCTTATAGAATGACTTGATTCATACTGTGTGGCTCAGCAGTCATACTTAATCAGTCTAACTGCTTCCCTTATAGTAAGGGATGGAAAAAGTATTCTTGTCAGTAAAAAGCAGTCAGTGTTGAAAACAATCCAAATTAAAGTTTTACAGTTTTGCAGAGTAATCTGAGTCACATGTACATGTGTACATTTACTTGGTTACATATGATAACTGCAAAGGGCCAGTGTGGCATCCTGGACTGTGAACTTTCAGCCTTAATCTGACTATCGGTCTTAAATTCAGAAATGTTGAAAGTGGCAGCCACTCCTTTTTCAGAAAAGAAGCTTACATATTGTCGGTTGCTTCGTCACTGTAAAGAGGGCCTGAATATAACACATTTTATAACAGTTGCAAAAGTAGTAGAGAACAACACCTAATCAAAAGTGAAAGAAGAATTACCTAATTTTAGAAGTGACAAGTACACAGAAAGCCCTTCAGTTAACAGTAATATGTGTATTTGTAATTAGTAGTTTTCACTAGGGGTTTCGTTAACGCATTAAATGTTAGAATGTTAACACTTAGCACAGAATGATGCTAAATGTTCCATGCTAAATGTGAGACTGTTAACATTAACACATGTTAATGTGTAATACTAACATTAACGCATGTTAGTATTAAGCTCAAAGCACAGCTGAGCCTGACAAAGTGCAGCTGAAGCTGATTGATTGTGAGCTGAATGTAAAAGTCTTAAATGTACAATTTAGACAGATGAAAGTTGAGTCAAATGGCTACAATTTCCTCTGTTGCAATCCATACTTATTATGCTCATCGACTGCATTCAACAGTTTTGTTTTCTGGTGTGAAGTAAACATTACAGGGCTCCTATTGTGGCTATCCTTCTAGTTTTTCTTTAACCTCAAATAAACTGTTATAAATGTTGCTTTACAGTGCCTTTCTATTCTTGTGCATGGCATACATTATTAAATATGGCACACATGCCATGCAATTTATAGCCAAAAGCACAATGTCTCTTAACTTTTAGAATCAAGCAAGGGTTTGTCAGTGCTAGTGATTTAACTTAATAATGATTAGAAGTTTTAGTTTTTTAACTTTGTTTCCTTTTTAATGAATTTCACAGACTGAGTGAGTTTAGGTTTGGAGCAACAGTCCTGTGATATGTCAAAGCCATTAATGTTGCACTTAGCAAAGTGTGATAAACTCATTAGTTAATTAAACAAAAACAAAAAACCCACACACCCCACCTTCCTCTCCACCTTCACCCTCTCCTCATGTCCTCTTCTCTGTCCTCAGCGTCTCACACACTGATCAGTTTTTCTACCCCTGTAGTCTATTCTTATATAAGAGGAGGTGGGAGAATACCTCACTCCTCCTACTCGACTAGATCTGGTGCCAGTCAAATCCCACTCTCGGCACCTTTTAAGTCATTTTCATTAGAAGACCTGGCAAAGGAATATTACATAAGATCAGCTGATGGCAGTCTGCCTCTGTGAAACCTATCTCACTTTCAAGAGCATGCATGTTGTAAAACACACACTCTTGCTCACAGTCTGCTATGTACATATCCATGCAGATGCACGCCAACAGTACACACCCACACATGTACAAACACAGACGCACTTAAGTCCATTACATAATGTCATAGGTTTGTTTTGCTCACTGTGTTCTCGTGGCATTACAGAAGCTGGTTAGCTCTGTCCACTGCACTGTTGGAAAAACGGGATAAACTAAATGTCACACAAACACACACACACACACACACACACACACACACACACACACACACACACACACACACACACACACACACACACACACTAATAACACTACAGTCCCAGTTGTGTTCCTGATGGACGACAGTGACTCACTCCCACATCAACAGTGTGCTTACAGTATGGAGTGGGTGAGAATTGAAATGCAAGTTACTGTTCATTTAGTGTATAATTGCTATCCACATTATCCAAGAGACAGCAGTGCTGCTCAAAACATTTTACACTGTCAAGCGTGACACAGAGAGCCGTTTCCATTGTGATGGAATGATTAATGTTAAACCTCCACGCATGGCTCCAATTACCCATACCTCTCTGTTTACTCTCCTCCTGCAGTCTGGCTTTAGCTCTGTATTGCTGCCGGCACGTCTATGCAAATCCTCCTTTCCGTTGTCTGTGCCAACATACAGTTGCTGCCAGCTCTCTGACCTACTGAGTCAGCTTTATTTCAGCCTTTTCATGCCTTTCACCTGTTTCACTGCTTCTCTCACACCGTATCTCTCCCTCTCTCGTCCCAGGAGAAGAACTTGGAGTGGTTCCCCCGTATGAGAGCCATGTCTCTGGTGAGCAGCGAGGGAGACGGCGAGCAGAATGAGATGCGCTCTCTGCAGGAGAAGTTGGACAGCACTGTCACTCTGGTGTCTCAGCTGTCTGGCCAGCTGGCTGAGCTCAAGGAACAGGTACAGTGGCACTTCAGGCTGTTTTTCCATGCTGTGGTGAGAAAAGCTATGGTCTGAGCAGCACTGTGGTGGTCTAAACTAAATGCCTGGTGACTAATCTAAAGCAAAATATTCCTGCTTTTAAAAAGTTTGTCAAAGTAACATCATGTTTAGATGATTGCTGTATAGCCAACTATAGCACATGGACTGTGAACTCCACGTGTTACCTGACTTGAAACTTGCTTATACCTAAAAAACACCTGCAGGGCAAGAGATCACACAGAAGAGGCGACATCAGCGGTTTCATTTTCCTACCCATCTCTTTACGGAGTTCAGTAACCTAGATGGATTCTATCAGACCCTTGATGCTCCTGAACGCAGCACGATAGGTGACTATCACATCAGCGATCAACGCGACAGATTGCCGCCAGTGAGCCTCTGGCTATTTGGATGACTAGCCCTGCTGCTGCAGTGTGACTGATCACTCTCATCACCTGCCTCCCCTGCATGTGATTCCAGTCACAGGCCTGTCATTGTTCCTCTTCTGCCAGATGTGTGAAAACAGCTCCTAATGGGGAAGGATCACACTCCTATAAACATAAAAACAACAACCTCTGTCAACCTCAGTAAACAGTTCATTCTGTTACATCTCCCTGCTGGTTGGGATCCCTTGTGTTACTCCTGTAACAACCAAGTGTGTGTGCTGTTGAAGTGCCCTTGAGCAAGACACCGGAGCCTTATCTCCAAATCTGTAGTTTCGCTCAAATACAGGCCATTTATTATTCCAATCTAGCTTTAGAAGTCTACACTGACTAGATTCATGGGGTCAGCAAGGGTGTCACTCCACCTTTATGATAAATCAAAGTTTTGAGAGATGAGTGTGTTCATGCAGGCCAAACCACAGCTCTGCAGTCACAAGGGGAAGTCTGCAGGTCTCACACCAGCTCAGAAAGTGCTCTTGCAGCTCCTCCCTCATTACTACCTCTGCTGACCTCGGCACTTTACACTATCACAGCTCAGATTGTGTGTACGTGCTGCTTTTGTTTGTGTGGGTTTTAGGGTTCTGCACAACGCACTCTATTTACTTTCATTTGCATTTACAGTTTAGGGTTTACAAAACCAGGGGCCTTCATTTATGACATGACATTAACACTGCAACCACTGCAAATGTGGTGGTTGTGAGAAACCAGGCACTTCTGATTCATGAAAATTCCCCATTACACTTATCCAACGTGCAGCTCACAGTTCTGCACAACACATCGAGGTGTCATTTAATATAGTTACCATGGGACATTTTAGTTTCCAGTTATAACAGAGGTTGAACAAAGCGATTTGCATACAACCGTGGAGAAAGGAAATCTCTTTTGTAAGATCTCAGTCAGTTGTTGAAAAGAAAAATAATATAAAAGTAATACTCTCAAACAGTGATTGTTTGCAGTGACAGTGCAGTTTGAAATGACTAAAGTGCGAAGCGTTGTTGTGCCATTCAATAGTTTTTGTAATGCAGCTAATCGAGATTTATTTCTTAAAGTAATGAGCCAAAGATTAATTTTGTTTTGTCTAAATGAATGTACTCGCTCTTAGAGAAGAGATTAGAGTGTCACTTTACCTACACTCCAAGTTCAAATAGATAAACACTTCTGTCTGGAATTTAATTTGTCTGAACATAGTGGGAACATTGTTTTGCATAATGAATTGCTCTCTAGAATAATAGCACAAAAACAGATTTTCATATCATGTGTATTCAACATGACAAATGAAAAGCCACTCAAGGTTGATGTCTTTTTTCCCTCTCTGTGTCCTCCACAGATGACCGAACAGAGGAAGAACAAGCAGAGGCTTGGCTTTCTGGGTCCTCCTCAGCCCAACCATCACACCCCGGCCCACTGAGAGGCCCAAGGCTCAAACAGGACACTGAATGTGACGGGCACTCAACTGCAGGCTTGCAGTAGAAACCAGCTAGAAATGCAGGCACACACAAACTCCAGCCTTAAGAACAATACATGTACTACTCAGGGTACACTTACAATTAATGATGTCAAAATGTAAGAGGCCAGCAAGTGTGCAAGTGACACATTTTTGACATAGTGCCTTTTCTGTGACAACAATCACTGCGTTATGTGATACAAACTGTGCCTTATGTGTTCACTCGGGCCACTAGGAGCATGCTTGATTGCCCATCTGTACACAGCCTCGTACAGAGGAACTCTGCTCTGTGAACGATTGGCCAGGTACGGCACACATCTGCCAGTGTAGTGTGCCAGACAGAGGTCGATGGTAATGTTAAGGCAAGATTTATGGTTAAGTGCTGGTCACGTGTTGTTCCTCGACCGTCCTCAGTGCTGTTGTGTCAGAGAGCGGACAGGAAGGCTGCAAAGTCAGTGATTGGCAGTGTTTGGGAAGTTGAGGGCGGTTGGTTTGGCCTCCCTGGGAAGTGTATGTGTGCGAACATCAAGTATTTACCCCTTTACTTTTTAGATTTCTGAAGGTATTTCGGAGAAGATTTGCGGTTTATAACTGGAGTATTATTTTTGCATTTTGGAAAAGGAATCATGCTGCCTTACTTATTAACTTCTCTAAACAGTATATTGCAACTGCTGAAAGTGCACTTTTAAAAAAAAAAAAAGGGTAAAACTGTAAGCCTGTAACTGGAAACATTAGTTATATTATTTGTGTATGCTTTGTGTTGTGTTTAAAAATGCATTTGCTGCACCATTTCAGTTGCCTTCTTACAGATTTCTACAGAGTATATAAATTAAAGAAATGTGAAATAGAAATAATGATTACCTGTGCAGAACTTGAAATGTCTTTTATGTCTAAATCTTATATTGGTACATAATGTAATACTGACTGAAGATGGTAAGCTTACAGTTCTTTGTTACAATATGAACATCCTCATTGTTTATAGAGATGTCAGCTAATACTGTAATATTTACTGTATCTGCTCAAATCGTCTTCTACGGTTTCTTAAAGTTTCATATTTTTAGTGCAAATCATCCTCACTAGTCTCTCTTGGACTGCAACTGATTGTTAAGTCTGAGGTTGTGTTTTAAACTTGCACAAACTAACGGCAGATTGTGAGTGCATGCACTCCATGGTAAATGTCCTGTGACACTTTCTGTGGAAGCAAAGTGTATAGAAAAATGTGTTTTATGTGGTTGGATGTAGTAATAAATTTGTAACAAGACTCTTTGGCGTGCTTTGAGTAGGCAACTTTGTTGTTGGGGATGAATAAGCACACACACACACACACACACACACACACACACACACACACACACACACACACACACACACACACTCCCCCTGACCCCCTCTGCACCCACCAACACTCAGTTTACTCACACTTGTACTTGTCCATGAAGGGATCACAGGACCTAGGAAAAGATCATATTTCAGCTCATGAAGCAGGGGTAGTCATCAAATATTAAAAGCAAAATTAACAGTGCCGCTGTACATGCAATCATTGTCCTGGTTTTGTTAAGCTCATCTTGACATTTAATCCCAGCTAATTAACAGCTGATATGATGCACAGCTAGCCTACTAGACCAGACTGTAATTTAACCTGTTTTGTTTTTACAATAGTCTACTCCACAAGCTTTTCTGATCGAAGTTTAATACTTTTTTTAAAAATTATTATTAAAGGTCCAATGTGTAGGAATTTCTCCCATCTAGAGTTGAGATCATATATCGCAATCAACTCTCTCTCACCGCGCAGTTCAAAGTACGTATTACAGCTACGGTAGCCTTCACGCTTCAAAAAGCCGGTCTCTTGCTCTTTTCAATATTCTTTTTCTTTTTCTGGGTGAAGAAGAAGAAGACTCCTGTTCCTGAAATTTGGATTTTGAATACGTGTGGTCCTCCATGTTTCCTTCTTCAAACTTGCCGGGGCCGGGAAGCTACGATACCCGTTAGCAGCATTAGCAGCACCTGTGAGTTTATCATGTGACAGCGAAAATGCGAAAGGTGGCGCAGTATGTCCTGTATGTCCCTTACCGGCTAACATATTTCAAGACGGCGCATGAATATGAAGCGTCTACCCCAGTTCGTGCGAATGCAAATGTAAAATGTCAAGCCAAAAGGAATACTTGGAATTGATGGTGGTGGTAAATATTCATGAAAAAGGACAAGTTTGTGAATGGGCAACACAGATTTTGATAATGAACAACTAAACACATTACACACTGGACCTTTAAATTAAGTGATCAAAATACAGTAATAAGAGAGAGCCGTGTTTAACAGCTATTTCCAATCATGGTTACTTGTACCATGGCTAAAATAAATGGATAAATGGCTATAAGTGATGGGTAGTTAAAACGTCCAGCTGCTGCCACTACATGTGGTAAAGTACAAATACAAACTTGTTTAAACTGACCTAAACATTGACAGTGCAACTGTTTGAAGAATTGTTGTAACAAGATCCACTTTTATATAATACAAGTTAAAATAACAGTTTAAAATCATTTCAAATGAACACATTTGAAACATGACTGGTGGTGTCAATGAAGGGGCGCTGTAGGTGGTGTGACTAGAGCTGTGTGAGTACATGAGACAAAAAAACGTTTGCGAACCACTGTTCTAGAAGATGTGAAAAAAGAAAGCATCTTAAGTTCCGGTAACTGAGTGCTTCTGTGTGCCACTGACTCTGAGTGGTTTTCCTTTGTGATGCCCTGTGTTTACTCATCAAGAAATTAAATTCTCTTATAGGTTTGAAATATTGATTATATTTAGGCTCGTCATCCGCACATCAGTTCACATTGTTTGTAATTTAGCACTCTGTACTTGTGGAAATGGATAATTCAAAGTTGTGGCTGGTTGATTGTCTGACTGCTTGGGTTACATATTTTAGATGATAAACAAATCACAGAAATGCCTCAACCTTTATCCAGTCCTATCATTTACTCTCTACAGAGAAGCCCATCCTTCTTGGCTTCAGTTCGCTGTTTACGCTGGCAGGCCTGCATTTGCTCCTGCTGCCTGTGACAGCCATTAAAATTAGCTCATGCAGTGCCATAATGGTGAGCAGCTGTCACGGCGTAGACAAGAAGGGTAAAGTGCAGCATTACTAAAATGTATTGGACTCACAGAGGGAAGGGAGGGGAGAGGATAATACCAGGGCCATCATTACTGTTTGGCATAAGTCATATTGCCATAGTGTGATATTAAACAAACATGCATCGCTTCCTAAACGGACCGTTTTATCAGCTGAGATTTATTTTATAGTTTTAATCATGGAGAGAAAACATTTTATCCACTTACCAAAAAAGAACGTTTTAAATTACTTAGCGCTTAAGCTTTTTAATGCATGTGAGCAGTGTATTATTTACTTTATGAACATAACCTTTGACACATTTGGATCGGTCATTTTTGAATCTCTTTGCAAACCACAGTCAAGTCACGTGCTTAGCCGGTGTGTATTCAGTAGGGTGAGTGAGAAAACACCCAGAGAAGGTCAATAAATACAAGGCAGTGTCCAAAACACCTCTGTGGCTGGAGGCACTGTGCATGAGTCAGGCGGTTTGACTTTGATGCACTGAAAGGACCGGACTAAAAGGACATCAGATTCATTTAGATTGAAGCTTTGAATTTACACTAAACTATATATTAACCTGGATATACACATACTGTACTAGATACATATAAAATTAACATTATTAGCTGCATAATTCAAATACTGTATAAGAGTTCAGTGTTGTTTTCAAGTTGCTGTGAAAGTTGCGCTGATTTGTGTCAATGCACATATTGATCTTCTGTCTTCTGCAGTCTCTTCTACAGACTCACAGCCGCGTCAGTGACCACCGGAATCAGATATCATTCGGTGGGTTTTGCCTTGAGATCAATAATTGACCACACAGAAAGTTGTTACTGACTGAGGGGGAGGGTGGAAGGTCCCTCCTCACTGTCATTTTTTTAAATTATAAATAAACATGCCCCTGTGATGACTCGCATGTGACTTCCTGTGTCTGGATTTGAGCCTTTTGTAGTCACATGATGCACCAATAACATCACAACACTGAACAAGCACACGGAAAAACGCCGTAGACAGGCCTACCCTCCATCACATGTACATGCAGTACAGTGTGAGCTTCTACAGTGAAATGCATCATTAAACAGTTTATCCTGGTGATTCTCTGCTGATTATTGAACTCTATCATCACTGAAAACAAATTGTGATGTTTAAGTTTAAAAACAGAAATTAAATGATGAATGTTATCAAATGTGGTGCCATGAGAGTGACCCATAAAAAAATAACTGGACAGTCACAGTTGTGTGAATTAAAAGGTATGATCGCATTGAGAAGGTTCAGACAAGAGACGCCTTTGTCTCTTGGTTATTAGTCATAGTTGTTGTATGAATAACGCATTCTGTTTCATGTGTTTCACCATACATTTTTTAAAGATTTTTTTGGGGCATTTTAGGCCTTTATTTGTATAGTACAGCTTAGATTTGAAAGGGGAGAGAGAAGGGGAATGGCATGCAGCAAAGGGCCAAAGGTTAGAGTCAAACCAGCGGCCACTGCGTCGAGGAGTAAACCGCTATATATGGGCGCCCGCTCTACCAGGTGAGCCAACCAGGCGCCTGTATTTCACTATACATTTTAATGATATGCAGGCCTTATGTTTAGGTAGTAAAACGGTCATAGCATGGAGGTTGCATATAGTCTGGTGCAACGGAAGTAGGCCTACATTATGGCCCAGGAGTACATTCAATCAAAGATCCTCTATGTTCAAAACCGTCTCTGGATACATCTTAAAGGCATACTATGTAACTTTTCCCTCTTCGGTCCCCCTACAGGTTGTCTCATTGGAACTACAGCTTTAAGACGGTGCGCACGGTTTTGCTGCGGTTTCCGGTTTGAGTGACATGTTTCCTCGGAACGGTGTGAATGGTGTGCAACCTGTTTTATACGGTCTATGAGGGGTGGAACAGTACACTGAAGTCACGGTTCGGTTCATACCTCGGTTCAGACATCACGGTTCGGTTCGGTGCAATGGAGGGAAAAGCATAACAAAAATGCAGAGGGCAATTTTTTATTGTGCATGTCTCAGGCTGTACCACCTAGTGTCATCCAGTCTCTCCCCTGAGCTAGCTGCTACAGCCTGAAGCGTATAAAGTAAGATGTAAATAGTAAACAATAAGTAGGCTACCCCACACATCTCCAGACTCCATCTGTAACTTGTAAACAAAATAAGACAATCAGCTAGTAGTGTGATATGGGAGACAAGCGCTGCTCTCAAATGTGAATGCACAGAGCAGGGGTGTTAAAAGAGCAGCTTCGGTTACACAGAGCAGCTGGCGAATTGTGGCGTTAGCTTCACACGCTAACAGCGGAGCTAGCAGCAAACAGCGGAGCTAGCAGCAAACAGCGAAGCTAACGGCGGAGCTAAAAGCAGAGCTAACAGCGGAGCAAACAGCAAAGCAAACAGCGAAGCAAATGGGCCTGGAAGCCATTTGTGGTCGAGGCAAGAAGGATACAGCTACAGTACATCCGTGTTTGGTTGTATATGGAAGGGACTAGTTTGCTTCGTGTGGACTCAATGGACCGACTCGACATGTAGGCGGAGCTTGGGAGCTTCAGAGCTAAGGCGGGGCTACAGATTGGGTGTCCCTAAGAAACGCGTATGTAACAGTAGTTCCACATTACATTAATTAATTTGCACGCAAGTTTTATTTATTTTATACCGTGTATTCTCCGTGTAAATTCATGTACCGAACCGAGACGCCCGTACCGTTTCGGTTCAATACGAATACATGTACCGTTCCACCCCTACTGTCTATGTGTGCAACAAGCTTAACTCAAAAGTAGGTATATTTGAGGTATGTGAGGTATGCTTTTTTCTTGTTAGGCCAGTGACTTCAGCCATGACTTGTCTGTAAACTCGTGGTAATCAGTGCAACAATGCACACAGCAGGGTGTTCAATGGTCAACAATGTTCAGTTTGAATAAACGTGTTGTTAAGGTTCATCGAGGATGACCGTGATGCAGGATAAAGCGTTGGCTCCCCTTCTGCTATCTATGTGTCCCCTTTGTTACCTCAAACAACAACCTCTTCTGAGCTAGCAAGCTACACGCTGAAAATGGCTGAAAATGGCAAGTTTTGGATCTTGCAATAAGGCAGGCGTGCTTGGTTCTTTCAGTGAATGATTGATGAAGATTTACAAACAATATGTCTACTGCATTTACTATCTAACTGGGATATGCTAGCATGTTTGCCAACCAGTTATAGAAAAAGTTTTATTTTCTAAGCATTGCCTATCATCTGCAGTAATAAGCTAGCAAGCTAGATATGGCGTGAAAATGCCCTGGATTTGGTTGTGTCCCTTTCGCGATAATGAAGGGTTATGGACACACTGCGATACACTGGTAAGAGCACATTATGTTTAACCATTTAATGTTATCCAGCTAATTTAAATAGCTAACATTACTGTATTGTGTGAACAGTTAACTTCATTGAATATTTTATTTGGCATTTTCTTTCGTGGGGAATTAGCCATTCCAGAGCTTGCCTCCCTACTTGCAAATGTTCCACCAAAACAAGCTCCTTCCCGAGACTATTTAGCAAAGGCACCATCGCTGCGTCCGCAGCCCAAGATGATTGTGATTGAATTAAAGAAGTGCAAACAAGACGGAGCATTTTTTTTCTCCGATCCCAGATTTTATGTGTTGTAGCCAGACCTCGCTCTAATGCTGACACAGCTCTGTGGAAATAGGTTTGACAATGCAAGACTGTACAGCTGATTCTCTTTCTGCTCAGTTTTCAGTCTTTATTTATAATAAAGCAATAACCTCAAAAACAAATCATTTAATTAGAATATGAATTAAGTTTTGGTCTGAATTGTCTCTTTCTGTGTATTAACTGCATATATGTGTGGTCACACAACAGGAAAACAGAAACTGCGTTAGACAAAGATTTGTATTTGTAACCACAAACAGTGGTGCGAAAGTCCTTAAAAGAGGAAATGCTCTTATTGGCACATTTTTTCATCCAAATGAAATGCTCCTTTCTCAAACACCACATCCAACAGTATTTGAATCACCCCCCAGTCAACCAACCTTTTTTCCCATCATTGACAAAATAGATGTAACAACGCACACTAGACTTTCCCCCTGGGCACAGGGTTAATTTAATTCGCTGCAGAAACTATATACTGTAGACTGCTGTTGGCACCTGAGATAAGAGTAAGAATACAATAAAGCTGAACCTCTGCATAGGGCAAAGCATTTCAAAAATACAAACGTGCAATGTTATGGTTGTTTTTGCCCTGTCTTGAATCCTGTCCAGCCTAAATGCAAACAACTGAAACACCGTAAACACAGTGAGATGAGTTCCAGCTGCCTGTCAGAGTACCCCCTTTCCTTACCCTGGCCCCTTTCCCCCTCCCTTTGTGGCTGCAGTAGTTTGACTCCTACAGGCTGTTTGAGTCATGCTGGCTACTGGCCTGGCATCCACCTTTGCAAGCCACAGCCCAGTTCTGTCTGGATCCAGTCTCATGAAGTGTGCCCTGCCCAGCTTGTGTTACTGCTGTCAGAATCCGTTTTTAGTGCATATAATTGGACTGTTTGGAGTATTACCAGGGTTACTTCTATCAGCTGAAAGTACTTTATTAGTTTCATCAAAGATTGTATGCAATATTTAGTGTATATAGTAGAAAAAGGATCAAAACAAAGGTTATTCATGGTTGAATCCACCTAGTTGCTTTTGTATGTCAAACGCTGAAAACAAGTTACAAGAGGCAGCTGCAAATTATAGTTAAAAACTTCAATGTAATGTTTAAATTCAATAACTATTCTTATTGTAAAGTTATAAACTAATACAGAATTATTTTGAAATTAAGATGACAGGATGCCTTACTAATATGTATTACTGTATTAAGACAATATTTGAAAGTGTACTGTGTGAAAGCTGTAAAAACAAAGCTTGAGGAGGTGTCATATGACAGCACAGTGATTCAGTTTGCCACCTACTAGGATTACTGGAGCCACTAACCAAAAGGAAATTTTGCAAGACCATGTAGCTACATTTTTGGAGTTTAGTGCATAACAAATTAGCTGTTTTGGTTTCAGTGTTGTGCTTATTATTTGTCAAGCAATTGTCAATGAGTTATATGTCGGGAGAGCAAATGTCGAGACAATTAGAAACATTGTGAAAAAAATCATTATTGTGGAACACAATTGCTTTCAAATATAGATCAGTTGTTTTGCTCCTCTTCATCGATTCAATTTCTTTTATAACATTTGCAACTGGACGTATAAAGTTACTTATATGGTAGGCTATACAAAGTGTGTACAAATAGCCATTATGGAACAAGTACCACAAAAGGTTAATATTAACTGATATCAAAGAAAACACACTTAGGCACACACTAAAATGTCCCCATCCCTCAGAGTGTAATCACACACTTGGCTTTTCCCTCCAACCTGTGTGACTGATCAGAGTCATCCCATCAACATGTCATCATCATCGCGTCAAACCTTCTGCCACTGCTTGGAGGAGGGAGAGCCAATCTGAAGGCCGGCGAAAAAGACCTGGTAACGGTGCTTCCACATGATGAAGGCACCGATGGCACACACGAGTGCTTGGACCAGGTTCAGCACGATCTGCAGCAGGAAGTAGAGTGTGAGCGTTCCGGTGATCACCTCGCAGTCGCTCACTTCCTTGTAGGTGAAGGTGCGGGCTATTGGGTCATTTTTATGCTGATCCAGTGTGCACACGCAGTCCTCTCCCGCCTGCTCACATCTGAAGCTACTGGTCTGTGTGTAGTGGTGTCCAGCAAACGACATAGCCAGCACTGAAACGACCAGGCCAATTGTACACAGGACGAAGTACAGGAGCTGTCGAGGGCAAAGGACAAGTCAGACATCATGCACTTTTACTTTGAAAGCTTAGATCCGAAAATCTTTTTATTTTTTTATTTTTTATTTTTTACTAAAAGTCTGGCTCCTGCTTTAGTCTGTTGTCTCATGATTAACCCAGAGTGCCAAAACTGAAGCTTAGAAACAGACATGCTGGCTCAGTGCCTTTGGCAAGTTGAATTCAAAGAGATTACCCACAATGCTACAAGGCAAGGCCTGACCCTCAGTGTAGGAGCCCAGCTCTTAGCACAGAGGAGACACTGCACAGGCAAGACTGCCCTGTAGCTACATCCGCTTCCCACCTTTAGTGCACGTCCTGTGTGAGCATGTAGAACAACAGAGTGTCTAAAAATACAGTCGTAAAATATGACAGAGGCTTTGTGTTGTTTATGCAATTGCACAATCTCAATAACACTAAATCTTCATCTTAATCCTTTGCTTATATAACAGGAGCCTACATTTGCTCTTGGTTACATGCTGCTTATGGAATTATACAAGTGATGAGCGGTGTTTGATTGAAATGGAATTTATGTTAGTTTTGGAACAGCTGTGAAATCTGGAGCATGGTTGGTTACAGGGAAATGTATGTACAGAAAGTGCATCAACCAGTACTACGTTGAACACGATGTACTTCACTAAATGGAGATGATCTGTAACCCAAAGCTGGTAATAAATCTGAAAGGAGTCAACACTCGTATTGTTGTTGTTTATAGTCCATGTGGTGTCCTGGGACACTTTTTTAATCAGCGCTTACAAACTCAAAGAACTAATGTTTGAGAAACTGAAGATCTTGAAACAATAAATTATTATTTGAAAGGGTTATTAGAGCGTTGGGACCAGAACTCTAGTTACAGCACATGTTCTACTCACTTGACTTGTTGCTCGCCTTGCGCCAAGGGCAATTGAAAAAAAAAGAAAAAAAGAATTGTAAAGCCATAAACTCTTAACCAAAAAAATAATATAGTATGGCCATTAGATCATTGAGCTATATGAATTAATGATATTAATAAATTAAAGAACATTTGTTTTAGGGCCAGAGAAGGAGACACTGTGGGCGAATTGCAGCTGTTCTGGCATACACATTAACTGTTTTTTAAAGGAGTACTTTATTTGGCTTTATTTTTGATACAACAGTACTTACAGTATGGATTCAGAAGGGAGTAAAATGGATCAGGACTGTAAACACAACACTGAGGAGTTGAAATTTTAATCTACAGAACTCAAGACTCCAGTAAATGTATTTATTGAAGTGCGACAGAACGGCTGTCATATTTCAATAAGAAAGAAGAAGAAATATGCATAATTTCAATAACAACTTCTTATAAGACCATTTAATGTCCAAAGTCTGCTTTGTAAACTTTCTATATAAAAATGTAAATCCCTGTTATTTTGGTGAGTCAGACTGACTGATGGTATTTAAAACTACACAATACTTGGAATTGGCTTTTTATCATGCCTTTCTGCAAAGACCATTTTGCAAATGATCTGCCCTTTTTAAGGGTTTTGAAACCCTCTCTTCACAGCATATGTACATATTTGAACCTGGTATGCACATTGCACACGCGAGCAAGACAGAAAAATAGAGGATGCTGCTTCCAAGGACCTGCTTCTCAGTAGCAAACAATGGTGGACTGATTTTAATTGCCTTGAAATACCAACTGCATATATTGTATAGCTAATGAAGCTGTACAATCATATCGCATTAATGAATGCACTCATAGGAATCCCCACAGACCGCTTTTAAACAAGAATGCAGTCAAATGCCTTTCTCACATAGTCATTTACAGTTGCAGTTTCTTAAGAATCCTATTAGAATTGCAGTTTCAGTGAGTAAAACATTGTTCTCTGCAAAGGTCTTATCTGTCTTGAAAATACACTGACCCATTGGATCACACCTCTTACTGCAACTAAGATTCTACTATACACCTTGGGTCAATTTCAAAGAGACATATTGTGCATGAATAGAGGAACCTAATTTGACTTCATAAATGACATGACAGATTGTCATTGCCAAACTGATTTGTTTGTAGGGTGTGTGGACTCACCTTGCCAATGAATTGCATAGACGTTCTCTCATCAGGGAGGTAGGTGATACAGTACAAGATAAAGCCCAGGATGGAAACTAAACACAGCTGCAACAACATATCAGAAAATATTTGACATTGTTTAATTAGATTCACTCGTATCAGGACAATGAAAATAACATAATACTCATTTTGTAGCCTTATAACACCAACAAAGAATACAGTCAACCCATGCAACATACTGTATGGGATGTACAGTATGAGTGGTAGAGACAGTATAGACACAAGAATCTTCTTCTAGAAAGTATTGTGTGCCCAGTTTTCAGGGGTGTCTTAAATTTTGCATGATTCAGCAGTAAGCCGTCATCTGATTACATTACTATCTCCCTCCCTCTCCCACACACACTCACACTCTATCGCTTCAGTGCAACTGGAGTCTTGTGACTGGCGTGCAGCATCTTATTCAAATGTTTTTCTCAGGTTCTTAAGCGCTCAGGATTCTCTGGAAAGTTCTTGATGACCTCAGTGTTTTTCACTTGGCTGAATCTCGTGAGGATCTAACTCGGGATGTTGGTGTCCGGGATGTTTCCGAGAGCAGATGGCATCTGTGATAAGCTAGGTTAGGATTCAAACAGGAACAAAACATTTTTTTTCTATCACCAAAATGTGATCTTAAATCTTACTCCAAATTATGATAAGTAAAATGTACCTTTTTGTTGTTTTATATTGCATATTTCACAGAAACGTTTAATTATTGTTCACATAAAAATATATATTTTTTAAATGCAAAGAACCATTTAACACTTACACTTGAACTGAATTTACATTTTAACTGATTCAGCTGTAACATGTTTTATCTGACACCTCAGCCCCTGTCAACACTTACACTTCAGTACCTCAACTTTAACGCACACTTCAACTCCTTTTAACCCTTGTGTTGACTTCGGGTCACATTGGCCTGTTTTAAATTTTTGTTTTATATCAGAAAATATTGGACGTAGAAATAAGCGCTGAAAATGTGTAGAAGAAAAGTTAAAAAATGTAAAACGTTGGAAAAAGCAAAAACAAATTGTGAAAAAAAGGCGTCACTAATGTCAGAAAAAAGTGTTTTTTTCAAGGTTGAAAGGAAGACAACACAAGGGTTAAGTGTATCAACGTAAACTGTTTCTATATAATATTTCACATGCAACGAGTTCACATTTTAAAAGAGTATAGGGCCAAATGTTCTTTATAAAACTTAGCGTTTTCTGGTAACTTAGTTTTGAAATTACACACATTATTACCCACATAAACCTACTATCAAAATATACAGCTTAACTTTTTAAATTAAACTTTTGGATGAATTTAAATCTGCGGTGTATTCATGTGTTTGCGTATATTGATGGTAAGGATGATGAGGTGTAAGCAGGTACAGAATGCACATCACATTTGCAAATTATATCAAGGTACAGTATGACATCGGTGTCCAAAGGTCACGTTGGAGTATGACATGCTGTGATTGGCTGGCTTGTCTCATCAGTCCAGATGTTGAGGATTTGTTGGACACAGAACACGCAAGCAGGCTTGTGAGACGGATTGTAGATTCAGGTGTAAGCATTCAGATGAACATGACATGGATATGTATTAGAACATGACAATGTCAGGGATTTCCCATGCCTACAGTGACCGTCTGGCTGAGACCGGTGGTAAGAGCCAGTGTTGACATGCAGTGTAGTGAAGATGGAAAACACACTGAGGGATATAGCTGAGGGTCATGCAGAAGGAGACTCAGGGTCCATGCAAACATGTAAATGTAGTGGCTGATGTTAGAGCATAAGGATGGAGCTTACAATGATTCCAGCCCAGTGTGGCGTCTCCCTGGCCAGGAGTGAGGGGCTGATAGCCAACATAAGGAAGGCCACGACTGTGACGGCCACCCCCAACAGCAGCTGGAGCAGGGCGACGAGCAGAGGGAAGCGACAGACTCTGCATTTTTGGCCGTCCTCTGGCGCTGGGCTTTCATCTCTCTTCTTCTTGTTGCCCTCCTTGTCTGAGGAACCTTTCTGCCCCTGCCCCATTTCTCCTCTTTTCTTGACACTCTTTTTCCCTTTCTGCACTCTCGACTTTTACTGTTGCAGTGTTTGAGGTTGATAAGCCTGCCTGCCGTCTGCCTCTCTCCCCTCCCTTCCCCTTCCTGCCAAGGCCTCCTCTCACCATAAGCCCAGCTCGGCTGCTATTTGGAAACAGAGAAGGGTCTGAACTAATATGGAAAACATTTGGACTGGATTCCTAAAGCGGCTCCAGTGCCACATATAGAGCAGGCAGCATACTGTGGAGGAAAGGAAGAGGAGGGAAGGGGGGCAGGAAGTCACAAAGGAGGATTACAACTTACGACTGTGAGATGATTTTACTTGTAGTAGTAGCATTAAAAACAAGAAAGGGAAAGTACAGAGGCATATCAGCAGGTATGAGTTAATGAAAAGCCAGCGCAGAGGAGGTCACACTTGGTTTGAGAGCAGTTGGATTGTTTTTTTGTCAGCACTGTTACACAAGAGAGCCATATGCTGCCAGCCAGAAAGACTCACATGACTTACAGGAAGAAGTAATGTGATCATAAGGCATGTGAGAGCATTACAGTGCCTCAGATTTGAGTGTTTTTGAGCACATAAATGTTCACAAGAGAGGAACAGGTGTCACCGACAATCAGTTTAACTTCTTGGAGTTATAAAACTTTTGTAATTTGTAACAAGATATATTTTGATGGAAGGTTCTGGGTCTTGTTTACTGTTATCTCTAGCAAATAGCAATAACACCACAAATTGAGTAACTTCGAATTATTTTTGATGATCTATGGATATTTATTGTTTTAGGAGATTAGACAAATCAAAAAGTCAAAGTCACATAACGTCATTTAGCAATTAGCACGCCAATCTGTGTTACATTGTTGTTAGTATTTTGTTTTTAGACAAAGGCCGCTGATGAAGGTATGAGAGCAGCACCCAGAGATGAGATTAATAAAGACCGCGACGCACGTGTTTGAGCACACAGCTGGGCCGGTGCCATGGTTACTGACAACGCAGCTTTGAACGAGTGGAGATGTATGAATAGGTTACCCTGCCCGGACGCGCACGGCGTGCACACGCACACACCTCAGAATATTTGTTTACGCTCTGTATTTACTTCACATTAACCTCTATGTTTTCACGTTATATTAGCATGTATTGTTTATTGTTATGTAAAGATCAGGAAAGTTCCCAGTTTAAATTTTGTTTTTTTATTATGAACAGCATGAAAATCTGCAATTTGTTTTTGTTTTTGAAGTGATAGATGAGCATTTAGGACATGTGGGTTAATTCTAAACTGTTAATATGTGCAGGATTGTTGATTTATGATTAATTATTTATTTATCACATGAGATCGTACAGCCTATCTGGACGAAGTTTACGACTCTGTGAAGTTTAGGACCCAAAATAGGCTATATGTTAGATGCATTAACGGGGATTAGACTGTCTCTCTCAATCCCGTGCGCCTTTTCTTCTATATTTTGTCCATGTTTCACGTTTCTAAAACCAGATCTAACGTACTCGGACTACATCGCTATATGAAGCCCAACACAGAGAAAGAAGGTCTAATTACCGGACTTTGTGCTGGTGCAGGCTACACGTGAGTAGGAAGCTGTTACCGAAGGCGCGCGTGCGCTCTAACCACAGCACCGACGGCTTTGCAAAGTGGCAGCTCAGAGAACTATAGATATCAGTCTGAAGCAAAGCTCCACCGGAGGACACGCACCGTGCATCATCTCTCTCTCCCCCCCCCCCCCGCAGCCGTCCGTGTGTGGGTCGTGGAATAACAAACACTCCCTAAAGAAGCTCAGGAGCGGATAACCAGCAGCAGAGCAGTGATGGATGAAAGAATACCGCATTTACAGGACAGACAGTTCATGGAGCACGCAGATTTTTTGGGGTGAGTGTCGCTTTTGGCAAACTCTATCAAACTCTGTCTAATAAACTGTTATGACAACCTGGTGAATAATCGGACACTTTCCTCTTTACTTTAGGGTGGATTACCCCTCTCTCTACATGTGCAAATCCAAAAGAGGAATAAAACGAGAGGATGGTGGGAAGGTGCGTGCGATTTAGTTTGTTTTCATTAACCGACCTTTGAATGTGCAGAGTTTACAATAGCCTACAGTACAATACAGTTAGTCTATACATAGGCTGTATGTTTTAATAGGAGTAAACGCGTGTTTTTTTTGTTTTTTTGCCAACAGGATGCGTACAAGTTACCACACCGGTTGATAGAGAAGAAGAGGAGAGACAGAATCAACGAATGTATTGGCCAGCTTAAGGATTTGTTACCCGAACATCTGAAGCTGTCGGTGAGTTCATGACACAAAGGATTTTAGGTGCTCAGCGAAACTGGTTTTTACATGACATGAGATCTCGTAAACAGCCTCCTGATCTTTGTTTTTCTCTGTAGACGCTCGGGCATTTGGAGAAAGCAGTTGTCCTGGAGTTAACGTTGAAGCATTTAAACGCACTGACTGCTGTCACTGAGCAGCAGCACCAGAAGATTATAGCTCTGCAGAATGGTGAGATAAACAAACCAGAAGTTAATAGAAATATGTTGCATGAAACTGCGCTTCTTTATCATTTTCAGTAAGATTATAGATGCATTATTCAACCTTTATTGGATTACATGACACTATTAGTCCCTATACAGAGAAATTCCGTGTTTACAGCAGCAGAACATGTACATGCATAGAACAAGGATAATGCGCATTCTGAGATCAACAGAATTAGAAAACGTGCTTTGCGTGCCTCCGTTTTATCTTGTCATTGGCTCAATGTGAGACACATATAACATAATACTGATCTGTTAATCTTTGAACTGATTGATTCGCAGGGGACCGGTCGATTAAATCTTCCATTCATGCAGATCTGGATGCGTTCCACTCCGGGTTCCAGGCCTGTGCCAAAGAGGTCCTGCAGTACCTGAGTCAGTTTGAGAACTGGACGACGCGAGAGCAGAGGTGCGCGCAGCTCATCAGCCACCTTCACAAGGTGTTGGCGCAGTTCCAGTCCGGCGCGCCGCCGCTCCAGCACCAGCTACCCACCGGGGACGCACAGGATGGCCAGAAATCCGACAGCCAAGCCAACTGTGTCCCGGTCATCCAGAGGACCCAAGGCGGGGAGCTTAACGAGAATGACACAGACACGGACAGTGGATACGGGGGCGAGGCAGAAAAGAGCGACGGCAAAGATAAAGAATGTGAGCGCAATAAGGCGCAGGGATACAAGGCAGTGAAGATCAAGCAAGAGTTTGGAGATGATCGCGCTGCCAAAAAACCAAAGATGAACTGGCCTGGGAACGGGTTAGGTGGCACAGACCCCACCAGACCCGATCTGGCGTTTATGAACTCTCTGATGGGAATAAGCAGTGTGGGACAGCAGACACCTATTTGCATGCCTTTCTACTTCATCAACCCCTCGGCCGCGGCGTCTTATATGCCTTTTTTCGACAAAAGCAACATTGAAAAGTACATGTACCCAGCGGCAGCTCTGGCGTCCCCTTTCCCCTGGCTGTACCCTGCACACGCGTCAGCAGCGGCGGCCGCGGCGGCTGCTGCAGCTCTGCCCGGCTTGTCTGTGCACTTTGGAGCCTCTGCTCAGTCCAAGGACTGCCACAGTCCAGACAGCGACGAGTCACACGATGCTGAGTTAGGTTCACCTAAGGAGCGCGAGGAAAGTCCCGCGAGTGACGACGGGGAGGATGACGTAGCTGATGCGTCCCAAGAAAGCAAGAATAGCCCACATGATCAGTTTTCTGCTTGTCAAACGAGCTAATTTGTCTGATACCTTTCCGTGCATTCTGCTGAGGAGTTTATGTATGTCATTTTTTTTTTTTTTTTTTTATTAGAGTAGTTTTTAAACGAGGTTTCACAGAAGAGTTTCTCATATTCAATATCTTGGCGAAACAGGAGACAGTTGTGACGGCGTGTGCCTTTTGCACTTATGCTAGATTAATCAATGTAAATGATTATCGACAATGATTGACATTAATACACAGCTGTGTTTTGCTGGAGTAAGTTTTTTAATCCTCTTTGATAAAATATTTAGAAGTGGCAGCATTGGTGCCAAAACTTTGAGTATATAGCCTATTGCAACAGTGCGCCATATCCCAATCAGCGAGTCTCTTTGGATGTATGAAGATGATACTGACCTCTGCCAAGGCTATTAAGAGCTTGGCTGACTCTGACTGTAAATATTATCACCTGGAATTCTGATTCATTAACATGTAAATGGGCCTATAAAAGACGTCCACAGTACCTCATCCCCAACTTTGAATGGGGTAGGCTGATTGGGAGGCACATAACTGTCCCTCCTGAGAAGAAATGAATGGTATCCCCCTCCTAACACACTACTTTACAAATGATGAAATTATGGGATAGGTGAAATGCCTGGTTGCCCTCAACTCATTTTACAGATCTGAGTTTACTCTGGTTTTCTTTACTTCTTTGGTATTGTGAGGAAAGAAAGGAAGAAGAAAAAAAATCATCATTCAGAATAATTGAAAGAATAAACCCTTTATTTACAAGGGGCTGCTTGACCAGCATATCGCCCCCCCCCCCCCCCCCCCAATGAAGCATTTCAGCACAGAGATGCAGTAACATCCTGTACCTCCAGGAACCACCTTATTATAAATCTTTGATATTGAATGTATCTGTATTTTCCCAGCTGTTAAAGTTTGTATATCGGATGATCTTTACTCTTTGAGAAGTAAAGTGCACTTTTTTCTGCTTTTACTCCCCCAAAACAGTCACCTTATCATTTTGAAAGTCAATCACTGTAGTTCTCTTAGAGCCTTTTTGTTGTGTTGAGTCGTCTTGAAATAAAAATGATTTCATTTGAAAAGAGAAAGCAGAGATACTACATGCTTTGTGATGATTCCATGCAGTGAAGTGGCCATTTCCCAGATTTGACAAAACACTGCTTATTTCTGTCTCTTTCTCGCTTTTCAAATATTTGACAAAAGAAGGAAAGAAGCTCTGGTCATGTGGCCATCACTTATGATCATTGCAGTTTTTAGGAACTTTAACTTTATCTTGGCCTGTTTTCTAAGAGATTAATTCCTTTAAGTGTAGTGTTGTTCAGCTTTTTAAAAGTTTCACACGTGACTGAATAAACAGACGATTTTCATTGTATTTTGCATACATGACATTGCTTTTGTAGTTTACTTAAGCTGTTTTTTTGCCTCAAATCTGTTAACTGTTATATAAAGTGGCATGTGTGTCTGTAAATAGAACTTTTTGTGAATATACCATAAAGTATTCATGTCTATGTCAATGTTGTAGAAGTCTGTTTTTTTTAAAGATTTAAATGAGCAACTGTTGCACATTTCATTAATGCTTTACACATATGCTGTTCTAAATTATTGCTGATGAGTTGTAAAATAAATATCAAAACTAAACTCTGCAGGCCTGTTCTTGTTTAACACAAATTCTGTTTTTGCTCCCAGTAAGACATGTTTGGAAATGCAGGAGAAGTTCAGTGAGCATGTGGGAAACTGTTCCAACAAACAAATGTCATATTTAACTAACAGGAAACAACACACACTGTAAGACATCAAGTTATGTGCACAAGACAAACCGTTCAGAGTACACTATTATGAATAAAAAATACAGGAAGTCCAGTAGATGAAATGTGTTGTTACTAAGACTCTAATCAGCTGACAGGTCACAGCAGATGAATGTACAGTAAGCCAAGGCTTTAAACAAATGGCATGTGATAACAGGCTGATGAAAAACAAGGTGCCTCCTCCCAACTTGTCTAAAACTTTAAGCAGGATCAAATCCAGTCTTTGTTGTTTCCATTGACTGGCTCACTGCAATATTATTTGAATCTTTATGCACACTTTCAATAGCTTTTAAACTTCAGTGCTTTCTCCTGATCCTAGCAACAATGAAGTCCAATTACTGCCAATTTATGCCTTTCAAGTTTGGGAAAGAAAATGCATGTTGCCTTCATTTGCTGCTCCTTTTTCAGTACATTTACAATGTAGAGATGCAACAAGCCCCCCCCCCCCTCTTTCCTTTGAAACTTTTTTTCTTTCTCTGCTCAAATAAGGTTCTGACAGTATCTTTATTGACCATTGAGAGCAACTTTCATGATGATTGATGATTTCATGATGATTGTGCTGAAACAAAAGTTTCAGCACAATCATCTTTGCCTTTATTTTTAACAGATACAATCCCCTTAATAGTTTTGCGCTGCCAAATCTCCACAGCGCTGTCAGTACTGGAGTATGGTCTGGCTACACCACTTATCTAGTCTGGGATAGGGGGAAACATTTTTATATATTTATTTTTTGTTTGTATATTTTATTTCTTCAAACCAATCACACCAGACGTCAGGCTTTATCCCTGCAATGTACATCCAGCAAGCCAGACTATCCCTTTATAAACCTCCTATGAGGCCATGCATTAATTCTCTCCTAGCGGTGGTGTGTCCATATTTCTACCATTACTAAGTCAATGTCTCCATCTACTGGCAAAAAGCATGAAAGACATGTAGAGCCCAAAGTACATATTTCCTTCTCATTTACATCCACACGCAAACAGTTGTGACATTTCATTTTGTAAGATGGTTTATTGAATCATGCAATCCCATGTCATATCAGCAGCCAGTTACAGCCATACATCTGTCAACACTTTGCAGTATATTAAGGCAGGAAAAAATAAAAGATTATGTACAGTTGACATCTTACAGTTCTTTAGAACATATATACGGTTGTAAACAGTGACCACAGCTACGTCTCATCGAAGGATGGAAAATGCACACAAGTGGTTTCATAAAGGGAAAATCATCCACCAATATATAGACTATCATAGATCATCTTTAACCTAAGAATTACAAAAAATAATAATGTTTCTCCTTTAACTGAAAAGCAGAGACAAACTGTAGTGATGATGTATTTTGTTGTGTTTTTGTAGATACTGAATGTTACAAGGTGGACTTCTCTTCAGTATCACATCAACTATTTATTCCTGGGTGACAACACTGAACTAAACTAGTGACTACAGTATGTGTTGCATGATGAAATAAATCAGATTAAATGCATTTTACAGCATGGGGACAATAATACAGTGGTAGAGTGGAAAGCACTATCAATAATGTTCTTTCTATTGACATTTCTACACAATACTGACAGATAAAACAATTATAGTTTCCTCTTTGATGCTGTTCTATTGCCATTTCTATCCGTGCAACGGGGTACCAATACATCTAGCAACACCTGATCTACACTGACTATGGCCATTGCTTCAATGTCTCTACTAAAGCTTTACTGTACATTATTTGAATACACCAACCGTGGAATGAACATAAGGCACTTTGATGTGAATAGCAGCTGAACTACAACTGAAGAGAGGCTTCATAGCTATTCTGACTCTGCACACAAACACGCACACACACACATATCTCTTTAAATCACTGACTCACACTCTCATACATACATACTGTAGCTATCCATTGTATTATTACATGCCCCCATTTTTCGATTCAACTAACTGATTAACTGTACTGTGGGCGTTTTGCACATCCAGATATGGCTATATTAACGACACAATCATGCAACAAGACCTGCTAATCTTTGGCCACCGATCCTTACAGGAAAAACGAGCATAATACATTTGGCAAAAATATACTGTGTGGTCATTTTAACAACAAAAATCAGCTTAAAAGGGCTATTAACACCGTTTCATTATGCAGATATTACTGCAGGAATGAGGGCACTGCATTTTTGTAACTATGAATGCACCGCTTTGTATTAAAATATAACAATTCACTAAAATAAAGCTGAAAAGTAAGAAAACATTTACAGTAAGCCAACATTTTGGTACATACCAGACAGTAACAAAACTATTAACCATTTGTGCATAGTTTTAACATGAACAGAGTCAGAGCTACAGGAATAAATTCTGATATGCTAAATGATAGATTCTAGACAGGTATACTATAGACACAAGTGGATCCTTCATTACGTATATAAGAACCAGTCATTATACTGGGTAAAATGTGTTCACTGCAGAAATTACATTTATAGATATAGTATAGTTCATAGATTCACATACCAAGATCTCAAGAATACTGTTCAAAAGGCAATCAATTTGAATCATGATGCTAGTGAGAAAACAATACAAATCATTCAGCAGGTACTAAAGGGAGAGTAAAAGTTCATTGAGTGGATATGTTTACAAAGGAAGTCCAAAACAGCCTGATGTTTAGAAAGTCCTAACATCTTCATTGACTGTGCACCATGACGTATGGGGTTTTATTTCCGTCATGCCTTTGAACTCACCTTTCAGTCCCACCAAGTGCTCCGTGACTTTCATTTCAAGATTAACATAGTTTCTTCACTATTTGAGTCTTCACACTCGAGGTTGCCTTTTGGGTAATTGAGGCAACAGTGCATAGTAGTGTGCTACTGAGGTATCCTGTACAAAGATATCCACTTACAAATGTGTTCTGGGGCGAAATAGGCTCTGGAAGGCAGACCCGACATGTTCTCTCCGAGCAGAGCCGCCTCACACATAGATCCCCCCTGGGTTCAGGCCAGAAGTGAGAGGGCTGTGGAGGAGCCGGAGGTGACTTGACATGGTGTGCGACGACACGGGGCGCTTCAGGGAGCCCGACAGGGGAACTAAATCTGAGACTGAAAACCCCCCCCCCAAAAAAACAACACATGAAAGAGAGAAAATTAGAAACACAATCTAATTAAAAAGGTGTATTTCAAAAGGTTCGGTGCTGAAACTATATAGTCAGATTTTCACACTCATTTTTGTATCATTGTTGTGTTTCTAAAACTTCCAAGTGTACTTTATTAATTCAAATTCATAATAAATATCAATAAATTACTTGATTAAATAAAATACAAAGCGCTGTGGATGCTGCATGATATCTCTGCTATGGTGCCACCTGGGGGCAGTACCAAGCCATGCAGAGAATCAGCCGATGCAGTGAATTTTTTTTTAAGATTATTTTTTGGGCTTTTCCACCTTTAATTGATAGAACAGCTTAGGTGAGAAAGGGGAGATAAGGGGGGGGAGACATGCAGGAAATCGTCACAGGTCGGATTCGAACCCTGGACGTCTGCATCGAGGCATAAACCTCTCAGTATACGTGCGCCTGCTCTACCGCCTCACAGAGCCACCCTGGCCACCGATGCAGTGAATTTTATGGCCAGGCACAGAAGCGCTAGCTGATTTTACACACATGAACTGGAAGGTTATTAGAAGGACATGAACACTGAATTCATTACTTTTCATAATTGGAAATCCATCACCATTAAGTTTAATAAAGAGACCTACTGCTCTAAATGATGCAATAATGTAAAGTGCATGTCATGCAATCGGAAAAAAATTCTGGGCTCTTTGGGGAGGTGAGATATTCAAGTGAACATTGAATTGTGTTAACAGATTTGAACCAAAATCCAGTACAGATAGGCGTAAACTATTGACCATCACAGTTACTGCTACCAATTCATTGTTTCTCCATACACTTCTCCATGTTTCAGACAACCATTTCTCAAGGCAGTGGGCATGTTGAATACTACATTATTCATAGATGTGATTGGAGATTTAACTTCACGTGTATGGTAGTGATGGCCAAATGAAGCTTTGTGAACCAGTTTCTTTATTTTCTGAGCCCACTAGATGGCGCTCTTGGTTTTAAGAGAAAGGCCTAAGGCATTGCAATTCAGTGTATTCTCAACCCTTTGTTGAACAGAGAGAGGGCTCAGAAAATCAAGTGGGCTCAGAAAATAAAGAAAATGCTTCACGAAGCTTCATTAGGCCATCACTAGTTTATGGTTGTACATTTGCATTTATACATTTATTTCTGTGCTTGCAGGCTTATTTTCTAAGTGTGTAGATAATGGCTTCTGCCTATGAACTTTGTTTTGCTAGTTGGATATGCAGCTCTTTGCTTCCAAGCTTAGTTTAACAAGTTGGTGGTTACAACGCATAATGCACTGCTCTAGTCTAACCTCAAACTTGCTCCTGAAAGTCAATCTTAATTACTAATGGTCACTAATTACATTGTTGGTCCTACATTACTGGTAAAGTTTGTTAATAACCAGCTGGCTGAAAGTTGATGTGGATTGCCTCTATTGCAATGGGACAGCTCTCCCGTTATTCAGTGCTCTTAGATTACGTGTCAGCTCTCTGCTAGTCTCCTGTAGGATGACAAGAGCTTTGGTCCAATAAGCCCATCACAGAAACTGCTGAGCATATGATAGAGTAACAGCGTGATAGAAGGAATGAGGGATAGACGGAGAAGGTAGGATGAATGAATGAATGAATGAATGAATTAATGAATGAATGAATGAACGAGGCCAGGTCTGCCTGTATCCAGGCAGCTGTTGACATGGAGACTATAATTGCCACTGGAGTGGGTAAAAACTAATGCCATTCTCTCCACTACCCCCATACCCCATTTCCTCTATCACAATCTCTCTCACATGCACACACCCTCACACTTGTTGTGATCGTTTCCCCTATAATTGTACAGGCCGCCAGGTCAAAAATAACACTGGTTATACATTGCGATTCCCCTATATTCATTCTGCAGCGACGCACAACCATGAACTGCAGAGACACACTGCCTTGAGTCTATGCATGAGGTAACTGTCTGTGGTTAGCTCACATCTGTAACAGTAGGACAGTCGAGTGTGTTATATAAACTGATAAAGTCAGTTGAGCAGGTGAATAATGTCAGTTACACGCTAACAAACTCAGCTCAGTAGTGAAAGATGCGCTAACGTGCTGGTGGGTGTCTGTTTTTTGCTGTGCTGGAACATAAAATATTTGGTTAAAACAGATTAGTAAATGCTGTTTGCATCATTGTTCTCCGTGACGTTTGCTACAAAAGTAGTCTCGCATCACTCATCACTCATCACCTCCACAGCGCTGCGGACGAGGGTCTGGCGAGTCCACACAGCATTTCGGCATGGGAGAAAAACGTGTTTTGGTTTATTGGCATTTCTTTAAACCAATCACAATCAACTTGGGCGGCGCTAAGCACCGTACAGAGCAACGGCGCCTCTGCAAAATAGCCTCGGGAAGGAACTTGTTTTGGTGTACATTCAAAAGTTGTTTTAGACGTTCAACAAAAAACTCAGATTGGACAGATTAGCTAGCTGTCTGGATTTACCCTGCAGAGATCTGAGGAGCACTTAACCATAGTCCTCAGAAATCGTCTGGACTTTAGAATGCCAACACGAAGAATGCGAAAGGTGTGGGACATCCGGTGGAATTTCCGGCGGCACCTGAACAATCCCGAAAATGAAACATCGTCGATATAGACCAGCTACAAAGTGATGTAATGTAGCATTTCATGCGAGTACTACGACGGGTTTAAAAAAAACAAAAAAAAACCCAATAATAATAGTCCTACATTGTAAGGAAATAAAGTAACAGGCGAACAAGCTTTAAAAGTGACGCATTTTCTTTTTAAATAAGTGCTGTGCGGAAACACTGCACTTGAACACTAAGCAGAGTCATTTTCTCTCAGCAGGGTGTCAAGACATGAGAAAAATAATAAGTGCCCTAATGGAACAGAATGACTTTACTAATGCGCAGGCCAACTCAAAGACAAACTGCACTTCATGCAAAAGTAAGTTGTGTCGCCTGTGTGAATGGCAGCATTTATCCTCAGACAGTATGCACTTTGACATACAATTAAGTTGTAATTACTGTCTTGGGTCAGACCAGTTCAGATTGGTTAGACCTAACCGACCCGTATGTCACAGACTACATACTGTACCTACAAGGTCAGTTTCTTACTTGTCATTTAAGTCAACAGCAAAAGATACCTACAGTAGGCATATACAACACTATATGTGACTGTACTCTTATATTTGCAGCATGTCTAGAGCCACAAGTTAAATATTGAACTCCAAAGGATATTCCTCTAGAAAAATCCACTAATTTCATGTTTATAAGAAAATGATATTACCTAAACCATGACTGTTGTGAGTACTTTCATCCTCAGTGGGTTCGGCCGGCAGCACTGTGACTTTGGTGCCGGTTTGCTTGATGAACTGCTGCAGGTTAACCTGCCTCAGCTCCTTGGTCAGCTGTTCCAGCTCGTGCTGCATGTCCTTCAGAGAAACAGCACGAGAAGAGTGATTCTTGAGGAAACATGAGAAGATTAACAGCAGCTTGAAACTGACACCTACAGGTACAGATTATATGAGCCTGTTAGTGTGTTCCATTTGTACTCGGAAGTCGGATTTTTCGAGGTCAAAGTCGGAAACACGTGTCCTGACCTCGGATTTTCGAGCTCGGAACTCGACAACCTCGCAGTACCTAGAGTTCAAAATCCAACATGGATGCCCTGTGCATCAACAGTTGTGAAAGCTGTAGTAACATACAGTTATTAGAACTTCTGTCTTATTTGTGTCTCACTAAATCACACACAGTCCTGTCCAACTTTATATCTGTGGACATGTTGTTACGCTGTTTGTATGCACAAAAAAACAGTGTAATCTGTTGTTATCAGCTGGCATTGCTAACAACGGCTAACCTGGCCAGAGCCTACCTAACAATGAGAGAGAAAAAAAAAAAAAAAAAAAAAAAAAAAAATCGGACTTGGAAATACAACGCATTCAAATCGGGTGCGACATCATTCCGACTTCCAAGTTCCGAGGTAAATGGAACGCACTACAGACAGACACAAGCAATATTACTTTAAAAAGGTCCAACGTGTAGGAATTTCTCCCATCTAGAGTTGAGATCATATATCACAATCAACTCTCTCGCACTGCGCAGTTCAAAGTACGTATTACAGCTACGGTAGGCTTCATGCTTCAAAAAGCCGGTCTCTTGCTCTTTTCAATCTCCTTTTTCTTTTTCTGGGTAAAGAAGAAGAAGAAGACTCCCGTTCCTGAAATTTGGATTTTGAATACGTGTGGTCCTCCATGTTTCCTTCTTCAAACTTGCCGGGGGGCGGGAAGCTACGATACCCATTAGCAGCATCTATGAGTTTATCATGCGACAGCGGAAATGTGAAAAGGTGGAGCAGTATGTCCTGTATGTCCCTTACCGGTTAAACTAATTTCAAGATGGCGCATGAATATGTAGAGTCTACCCCAGTTCATGCGAATGTAAATGTAAAATTTCAAGCCAAAAAGGAATACTTGGAATTGATGGAGGTAAATATTTATGAAAAAAGGACAAGTTTGTGAACGGCCAACACAGATTTTGATAATTAACAATTAAACACGTTACACACTGGACCTTTAAATCTCCAAGTCCTTTGTCACTTGTAGTAGATTTTACCCAACTCTCTGTAGCCACAGAAGGCATTATATAACCTCTTTTTTTCACACCCACATAGTTTTCCCCAAGACCCGTAAAACAGACTTTGAAGGGTAAAAAAACAAGAGTTCCCATTTAAACTGGCAGGGATTCAGCATCATGCCGAGGGAAGATGCTTAAATGCATTCTTACTGATAGATGGTCTCCCTTACCACTTCATCACCCTGCAGCACTATTTTTGTTTTTGTTTTTAAAAAAAAGAAGTAAAAAAAACCTAAAATATAAGTAGTCAAATGCAGGCATGTGTCTCACCTGCACTTTCTTGCTGTTTTGTCCAAGGGACCTGTCCACAGCTCTGCAGCTGCTCTCCAGCTGGACAGCCTGTCTCTCCTGGGCTTTCAGTTCTGCTTTGACCCTGAGCACCTGAGCCCGAACCTCGGCCTCACTGATCCATTGGGTCTCCTGTCGCTCCCTCTGCAGCCGCTCCTCTTCCAGGCCTGCCTCTACACTCTGATGGGGCAAAGAAATAAACAGATATGGAAAAAGAGGGAAAGCACCTACTACAAATCACTAGCACGGTAATAGATAAACAGCTATAACGAATAAGAACCGACTAGGGAATTAGCTTCGTTTTTTCATTCTTAGCTGGTTAAATGTATTATCTTTCCCCAAAAGTACAGGATTTTTTAATTCAATATCCCCAAAAAAAATAAAAAATAAAAAAAATAAAAATCTCCCACACATGGCACACCTGTACCATTGCCAGCTTTTCTTCAATCTCCACTTCACAGCCCTGCAGGCGTCCTCTTAGCTCCTGCAGTCTTTCCTCCAGCTGTCTCTCACTCTCTAGCTCAATCTGCAGCTCAGTGGCCCAAAACTCCTCCTCCTCCATCTCCACGTCGTTCTTTCTCAGATGCTTCTCCAGCCTCACGATCTCCTCTATCAGCCCTCCTCCTCCACCTGGGTCCCCAATGCAACCTCCACCTCGGCCCCCTCGCCCTTCAGCCCAGGCCTGGAGCTCAGCCTCATAGGCCTCCAGCTTTTTCTCCAGCACATTGAGAGTCTCTCTCTGTAGACCGACCAGTCTGACCAGCTCTTCCATGCGACAGGCCCACATGCCAGGCGATGCAGTCCCGATGGCTGGCCCTGCATGGTGGTGATTCCCACCGTTTCCATGAAGGAGTCTTCGTTTAGCCTCGGCCTCGCCGATGCGCCCTCCGCCCAGTATCTCTCTAAGGCCTCTGGGTGCACCGGTGAACGTCAGAGATTTGCGGCGCGGTTCACGGCGGCGGAGGGAGCGATCGTTGGGATGACGAAGCTTTGCAAGGGGAGGGAGGCTCTGCCGATGCAGCCCACGTTCAGGCCCCCTGAGAGGTGGACCTTCTGAGGGGGGTCGTTCAGTCAGGGAGGGGCCTGTGCGATGGAGGATTAGCTGGACGTCACCAGCATACTGGCCCCAGGTGTTCAGAGAAGCCACGGGGCTCTCGTGAGGGGCTAAGTGACGCTCGGTGTCCCGCCATTTTTCTACCAGAGTGTATCTCCCAGTGCGACCTGTAAAGAACACAATACAAAAAACGTGAATTTTATGGTAGTAGGTGGTTATGCCAAAATGCAAGGGTTTTAACTTTTATTTAAAGCTGCTTTTAGCAATTTTGACCACTAGAGTAAAAGATTCCAAAACGAACTCACAGAAATGCAGCCATGATATACTGTCATCCTATCTAACGGTTAAAATAACATGGTAGCAAACAACTGTCTTCTTACACATTTAGCAGACACAGAGCAACATGATCATCCTGTTAGTCATGTTTCTGGCCCCTTGAACAATTCAAAACATTCACATTTTTCAACCAGATTGTCGGAGAGCCTTAAAAGGAGCAGTAGTTGTGACATCACATCCGTATCCAAGTCACGACGGCTCGTTTAAAGGCACCGTTTATGAATACTACTGCATTTCTTTGTGGATTGAGCGTTTTGATACTTTCAGAGTATTAATATAGCACCTCAATCTGCTTTATAATTAAAAAAGGACAAGGAAATTTCACTTTTTACAATATGGGACCTTTAAGTCTCAATTATACAGTAAACATGCAGGCTGGAAAACACAACAATCAGCAAAAAAGGCTAAAAGCTGCATAGAGGTTGCAGTGTTGGGTCTTTTTCAGTAGGTTCGGCACTACGAGCAACCCTTTCACATTACATTTGATTCAATGTTTATAAAAAAAAAAAATATATATTTTTTAAGGCAGTTAAGAGGAAACCTAGACACAACACATGAAATATTGTGTAGACAGAAACACTTGTAGATGCTAAGTAACTAAATCAATATCTGATAATTTCAAATGGTGTATACGTTTTTAATAGAAAAAAGGCAGAGGAGGGGGCTCAGACGTGCTGCTTTCTCAGTTTGGCAGAAGACCGAGAGATGAGTCAGACTTTCCCTCCTCCTACCATGCGCTTTGTGGGCAGTAACGTCAATACAGTCTGCTCAAGTGCCCCGTTCCTGGAGGAGCCATATGGGGAAGGGGGTGCTTAGATCCAAGAAAGTACCAATAAAGCCTCTGACTATGATCTGTATCCATGTACAAATACAGGTTTACTTCATATGGACTTCTTTTCAGTTAACAAAAAGCAGTTTGACATACTTAGATTAAAATTGTCGGCTGATGAATGCTGCTTAACGATACATTTGATGAAAAGGCTTCAACTGTTTTACACTTTCATATTGTCAAAGTGTGAAGAAAACTTAAACAAACCAGAAGTATACAATCCTTGTTTTGCCAAAAATAAATATTGCTTATTGTTGATAGCTAGTGTAGCGACTTCAGGCTAACTCAGAGTCACTGAGAGGCTGCAGTTGGGCCTGGATTTCTTGTATGACGCGCCAACAAAAAAAGCTGAAATCTAAAAAGTAGGTTTAGTAAATCTTGTTTAATGAAAAAGGTCAACTTATTATAACGTGTACAAACTCATAATCAAAATAATAACAGCGGTCAATGGAAACTAGCGGTCAACAAAGAAAATATGACGACCCACTCACTCTCTCTAACACAACCACACAGGCGAACAGGTGCTTAAATCAACTACTGAGTGTCACCGCCCGTACCCACATGACCCAACCCCGTTTTTATCTCAGGTGTGCTTGTGTGTGGTTTCATAGTAGGACATTATCTACCTATGGCCTGTGCCAGTGCAATCACTACTTCTTGGCAGGTGGTTGCCTCAGTGACCCCACAGACGACCCTCTGGACTCCATCCACCCAGACCTTGAGCTCCATGTTGGGTCAGAAGCGATGGAGTCGGTTGTGGTGTGTTGGCCCCGGCATTATTGAACTCTGAACACACTCTGGCTACTTCACTGGGGAGGAAACACAGGGAAAAACAGGAAGAAGTTAGTCAGGATGTGCTCAAGTCCACAGTTAAAATGCTTAGTCGCCTTGAAAGGAGAAAGTCTTAACAGACATATGGGAATGCAAACAGTTACACCTGTGGTAATACCTTCAAAGATAAGTAGTCAAATAAGCAAAAATATACAAGGTAGAGTCAGGCTATTTTAGCAGCTGTAGCTTATGATAAAAGAATAGTCCAGTTGAGAATGGACTCATACAACCAGGCATCCCAGGACCAGCTGGCCATAATGCTGTTGTTTTTCTCTTCTCTATGAATAGGTGCATGTCTGTTGGGGGGTGCAGGAAGAGTCTGCCAGCAGACATTCCCAAGCCCAGTTCCTGCTTTTGTATAAAGAATTTTATGGAAGCAGCAAAGACAGATCAGGAAGATTGACTCAGTGAGGACAGGAACAGAGAGTGAAACAGAGAAGGCATAAAAATGTAATTAAAAAGAAAAAGGGAGAGCCAGATGAATCATAACACGAGGGAGTTTAGTAGGGTTTTGTTTTTGATGTCAGTTATTTTCACTGTTCTGTAACACAGGTTATATAGTTATGTCCTTTATCACCTACTGAGTCATTCGAACAGTTAATATGGAGTATTCTATGTAAAGTATTCTCAGGTGAGAGACGCGCGGTTCTATTATGACCGCTACTGACGGATTGCTGATGCATTTTAAAGATTCACAAAATCAGCTATCACATTATAAGATTTACAAAGCACAGCTGTGTTTAAAAAAGGGGCTGTACTCAATATTTAAAAAAAAAAAAAAAGACTGTTACCCAACTCGTCAAATAACAACGCTTTGCCACGTCCCATTACTCCACTACATATTTACATAGCAAATAGTTGTTTCCTGCTATATTAATGTTCTGAATATTGAGTGCAGCCCCTTCAATAACTGACATAACAGTGTATGAAAAGCCCATCTAGGGTGAGGGATCCTTCAAAAACGTTCTTCCAAGGACAGAGAGAATGAATGGCATCTCCCCAGATCTGTATCACACTCATTGGATCTAACCTTCACTGCACCTACACTACTGAGTCAAAAGGTCCTTTTGTTCGCCAACCCCCCACCAATTACACCTCCCCCAGCCCACGTAGTCCCTATACACATTCACAAAGTCATCCACACCAGCCTGTCCTACACACCAACAATTGCTTTTCTAAATATGGCAAGGGCATTAGAAAGTGCTGTAAGGTAACATTTGTATACTTTAAGAGACGGAGCTGCAACTATGATTATTTTCCTTATCTTTTTTTTTGCTGGTTGATTGATTACTTTATAAAAAAGGTTAAAATACCCATCACAAGCTCCCAAAGCCCAAGGTGACGCCATCAAATGGCTTGTTTTGCTTGACTAACAGTCTAAAAACCAAAAGCGCGGAGAAGCAACTCCTCACATTTGAGAAAGTGAAAACAGCAAATGTTAGCCATTTTTGCTTGTTAAATGACTAGGACAATTAATAGAGTACTAAAAGTGTTTTTAGATGTTCAGTTGATTGCCTAACTGATTAATCATTTTAGCTCTACAATCAAACCTCAGGTAGTTCTAAGACAGATTCAAGTGTGCAGATGTATTTTGTGTGTGTGTGTGTGTGTGTGTGTGTGTGTGTGTGTGTGTGTGTGTGTGTGAGACTCTTGATCACTCTATTCTTGGCGTAGTCACAGCTGGTAGGAAAGTGCTTTTGTCCTTCAGACAGCCCTTAAATGGCATTAAGGGCTGAAGGATGAAGAGGAACAGGAAAATAGTCACACACACACAATGAGATTTTTCTGCAGTGACCAAAAACACTGTCACAATTTTGCTTTACCCATCTTACAGGCGGATGTGGAAACAGTAATAGGGACTGAGTGGATCTTGATGCAAAGCAGGCATAGTGGATCAGCCAGGGAGAAGGTTTGGATACACTGGAGGGGGAAGGGGAAAGTGCCTAAAAAAAAACACAATACTACCTACAGTACAACAACACTGAGTCAGAGGGATTTACAAGGACCACTGCATGAAATACTGTATATTGAATCTGCATTCCGTCAAAACACACAGACAAAAAAACTCCACAAAAGAGACAACTGTTCAAACAAAACAGAACATTTCATGTGCAGTAAAAAAACACAAAGCAAACTGGCTGAGTCAATGTCTCTCCCTTGCATAGGCTCAACAAGACTCAGTGGGGCATTTCTAAATGTCACTTGCTCCGGTCCAGACTCGTAACATTTATATTCATTAACATTAACCCAGAAAACCCAACTGAGGATACAAGCACAGCGGTGTGGGGCAGAGTGCCATCCTGAGCTCTACAAGCTCCATTCCTCTGGCCTGTCAAAGCCACAGCCTGGGGAGATGCCCGCTCCCTGATTTGTGCAGCTCATCTTATGCCAGAGAGGCATTTCATGAGACGGAGGAGGGCTTAAATTCCTGTAAATTCTATTTAGGCTAAGTTGAGAGAGATGATCAACTGCAGCAAACCATCAAACTTCTCATGACTCCAGAGGACATTTGTTTCAATCTGGTATTGGTTCAGTAGCGTTGACTCAAGATGCATTCCTCTCTGAGCAGTGAGGTGTGGAGCAGCACTGAGCAGCTTGCTCGCCCGGCTGCTGATGACAATTCTCCAGGCCTACAGAAGCACACAGAGCTGGCAGGAAAAGGGCTTCAATTGGCTGCTGGTATAAACAACCTACCATATGCTCCTGTGGGTGTTCTACCACGACCAACACACTGCTGTAACATACACCACGAAGAAATACTGTAGGAGTTTTTTACTGTAGGAGCTTAAATATGGCACTGCTTAAAGGGGGGGGGGGGGGGGGATTTACAGTCCGTCAACCATCACAAAGTGGCCCGTTTGCTGAACATGGGGGTATTTGAGGAAAACAAAATGGGCATTCATTACATTAAAACAAAACCAAGACTGAGCTTGACTGTTCCACAAGTATAGACACTATTACACCCTGGTTTCTATCCAAATGTGCTGCCCATTGTTCACTAAGGCATTGCAAGTTTGAAGGAATGTATATCCAAGTGGCTAATTCAAACTAGTAAGTGGCTAATTTATTAAAGAAGACTAATTCTTTAATAAATTCTTTAAGATTAATTCAAAACCTCCCCCACGCTGCTGTTAATTAAAAACAATGGGATACTTCTTACAGACTGAAGCGACAGCAGTCTGTTCTAGTACTTAAACCTCCTTGCCTATTGCTAACCAAACTTTAATTCAAATTGCACTCCCTGTAGAGCATCATGTAATTACAAGCAATTTATACGCTGCTGTAATTGGTAACAGATCTGTTGTGAAATATATCTCTGTGAGCAGGCAAAGCCAGACGCTGGATTATTGTGGAGCACTAGTGGTGAATCGGTTGATACTAACTGGAGAAATCTCTTTTCTCGCTTTCAATTCCTCCAGATTGTTATCAAGTGCTACAGCCTGGTATAATCCCTGGGCCTAAAACACACTGGGGTGGCAACAGTTGAACATAAATGTAAGACACGTGGACAAGATGGACCCCCTGTAAAAGTTAAGGGTTTTGCAGACAGTGGGAACCAGATAAAGAAGCTCCTTATCATTAGTATGCCAGCCTGGAGTGTATACAATACCCTCTACAAATGTAAACATTACAGAGCAGGGCAAAGACTATTGCCAGAGACCAGCCTTGGTCACGTAGAGTGGAAACTGATAACATCCAGGGTATGCATTCCTGGGCTGTGAGAATGCAACTGGCCATGACTAAGAGACAAGAAAGCTATGAGTCCGTCTGCTCTGTGATCTTCATGGCTACGCAACAGTTGACACTTTCACAAACTGCATTCAATCTAAATGCATTTGCGACATTCCGAATATAGAAAATAGAAATATCACCATATTTTTGACCAAATATCTCGATATTTATACCGCCACGATATTGTAGGGTTGACTATTGGTGCTTTCACAAAATATTTACACAATAAGATTTTTGATAAATAATCATCAGTAACGTGGATATAATGACTAAGTGGGTAAAGGCAAATAACAGAACAGTTACAACAGTCTGGTAAGTTCAGAAAATGATATAACTTTACTGTAATGCAGCCTTTAAAACCAGGAAAAAACAACAGTTATGCCATATTACGATATTACAATATCCAAAATCTAAGACGATATCTAGTCTCATATCACGATATCGATACAATATCGATATATTGCCCAGCTCTATTTATATCCCCTAACATGTCTGACCTCGACTATACTGGCTTGTATCTCTACAACGTTACAGAGAGAGAGGGGTTTTCATATTCCTCTACTGAAGCGGGAGATGTCTGTGCACTTCCCTAAAATCTGATGTTCAAAACGTACACCGGGAAAGCTATAGTTGACACATCACAAATTTGAAAGCCAATCACTGTCTTCTATGCAAAAGCTGCAAAAGAAAATGGAGCACCTGCAGCACCGAGTGGACTTGTCAGTACAGAGAGCGTAAACACATCACGTCATCGTAGCGGTGTCAGCCACTGCCAGTTACAAGCTAACAAACAACATAAACAAATAAAAGATGCTAAGTACACTGATCCTGCTGATACGTCTGCTAGTCGCCGATTTTGGTGCACAACAGACTCCTCATCTGCAATCGCTGCAGATCGTGAGCCGGCCGCAGAGCGTCCGTTGTGAACAGCCCAATTGGTTAACATGGGCGCCAAAAGGAAGCGGGCAGCACTTCCACCACCTGTCTGAACCCGGCGTGAGGCTCAAACATGTGCTGCATACTTTGAAACTTCATTCATAACGTTGACATTCAAATTCTAAATCTTACATATGACGACAGAAATTCAAAGCTTCATTCCAAAACCTAAAACAAATCTTTGAATGTGAAAAAGTGTCATTCGGTACAGCCCTACAAACGTGCATTACGGAATCTCTCCGATGTTTCTAGCCATCTTGATGTGCACTGTTAGCCTAGAAATCTAGACGCACCCTAGTGGCAGCAAATGTAATTTGCAGCCAGGGTCAGTCTAGCAACTCTCCGTTGGCTTGCGAGCAGGAAAAACCAAACTCTAGTCCGGCCAATCACATCGTGTATAGAGTTGCTGGGCGGGCTTAACATAAGCGACGGTTCCGCGTGAATTCCCTGCTACTCGAAAACAAAGAAGATGGCTTCTGCTGCTGGTGAACAGCAGTCTTTTGAATCGACTTTGGCCACGACTCTGGAAGACTTGGATGTAAGCTTTTCTTTGAGAAAAGAACGGCACTGAAGTGATTCTTAAAAAAAGGAAAATGTGTTCGGAGTTTGAGGCCGGGTTAGCTCAGTTGGTAGAGCAGGCGCACATATACGGAGGTGTATACCTTCGATGCAGAAGGTCCAGGGATCGAGTCTGACCGGAGACCATTTCCTGAATGTCATCCCCCCCTCTCTCCCCCCCCCCCCCCCCAAAAAAAATTGTTAAAAATAAATAAAAAGGAGGTGTTCGGAGTTTTGCCGACCCGATACGGCAAAAGTTTAATCTATCAACTAGCGTTGCTCTGGTTGGTTGTAGCGCTATCCTATTGCGTGCAGAAGGAATCTGAAAGACAACCGTTTATCCCGCCCCTCGGATTGAGCCCTGCCAATGGTGAGTTCCAAGACCCAACATCTTGATGTGGGTCTGGCTTGTCAGGCTAGTGCACTGTTCCTTTACCGGTCAACCTAGAGCAAGCAGGGGTGGTGGGTGGGACGCGAGGCCAGATCCAGAATTTCTCAAGGAGGGAGAAAGAGTAGATGTGCTTCCAGACCCTTTACAGAGTTTTTAAGTAGGAAACCCATGTAAAACAAAATATTAAAATCATAGCAGAATATTTTTTACATACTTTAAATTGTGTCTGGAGGGGGACTTTAAGTTGAGGAATCTAAAAGTTTCCAGAGTTTTTTTTTTTTCTTAAATCATTTCTGAAATTTCTAAAAGCCTCTGCTGTGAACAATGCCAGCCTCCTCTCAGTTAATTAGTGTAGTCACATTAGCCTCTACACAGTGACAAGATGTAACGCTGCCCTGCAATATAGATGACTGTTAATTAATAAGCAATTAAAGGTGACATCGTACCTCCACTTAATCAGAGGCTAAAAGGCAGTTGCAACAATTATTATCAGAAAGAAATGCATTTTATTCAGCGTTGTTTTGTATGTAAAGCTTTTGAAAAGTTTGTTGTAGCCCAACTACCTAAAGCACCATAGTAACCCCAAAATATACACAAAGAAGGAGGCATTGCCCAGCACTTCCTCAGAAATTTATTTCTACCTCCAAATTTTCACTCTAGCTCCAATCTGAAGATCTGGGTGTTTGGGATTAAACCCACATCCAGTCACGCTACAGGCAACACCCTCAGCTCCTGAGAGCTCTCCAGTGGTCCCTGCCCTGGAGCAAGCCTCCCTCTTTTCCTCTCTGCCTGGCTGATATTAAACTATTAGGCGCTGGAGCAGGCCTCCCTCATTTGGGAGGTCAGTGCTGGCAGGATCCTTAACATCTGGACCACGTTCGGGCCAATAATGCTGCCTTTGTTCCCTTGCCATATTCACTGCTCACTAGCCAGCTTTGAAGAGCCAGCAAGGCAGGCAGCTGGCTCCTGCACCAGGGCAGAGGCTCAGCGGGGCAACAAGAGGCCTCTAGCCAAGGTTTACATGTTACAGTGGTTTGTAAAACATCATCTGGTGCAGAATCACACTCTTGCATATAAGCATTTATAGAACTGAAATGTTTTTTGTTTTTTTACAGCAGCAGCAGAAATGGCAACCACACACAAAAAGTGGCTTAACTTTCCAGTGTGTAGGTTGTTCTTTGCAGCCTGGCGCTGCTGTGACATTATCAAATGCAGCAAGGAGCACTGAATTACATGATTCTGTTTCTATATTAAAGCAGTCTTCTAAGATCCCGAAGCAAAACACTGAGAGACACTAAACCTCGGCTAAGTGCAACAAGTCCATAGGTTAGTTCAGCTACACCTGGTGTATGTTTAAGTGTAGAGCACTGGCACTTTAGATAAAATAAGTGATTTTTTAGACAAAGATTCTGTTATGATTGTGATGTATGAAGATGTTTAAAACCATAAGAGCTGGTTACATTTACAGAAGATGCTGAACCTGATGAGACAAAACGGTTTAAAAAAATAAAAAATAAAAGGGGCAAAGCAACATTTTAAGTGAATGTTCTACAGAACACCTAGGCCTGCTAAAATAACACTGCAAGATGATACAGATGAATCAGCCGAGAACACCTAAAATGCTTTTAACTGATCTTATTTATCATACTAACATATAAAAACAACATAAAAAAAACAGTATTAGCTTCATATCTCGGCATTTAACATCCTGAAAGACATAATACATTAGCATTTTAAGCAATACACCTCTGCCTTATAGTGTCGGTGTCGAGTGGGACGAGGTTGAAGAAATGGCGATAATGGGCTGTAGTGGGTTCAGAGAGTAGCCGAACTATTCTACTACAGAAATGTTTCCGTTATCTCAGCCTTACAACTAGAACGGGCTCAGCTGCAGCACATTCTGCTATAATTAGGTCGGTGTAATGTGCTTACCTTTATGGCGTAAATAGGATTCAACTCAGCGTTTCCTATCTGAAGTGAAGTTTAGAGGGAAAACACAGGTAAAAGCGTCAATTCCGCAAAATGTGTCCTTCACCACTGCCCAGTAAATCACTTCCAACGAACTGCGACAAAGTATCGTTTTGGCTGCTGGACAAAAAAAAACTGAATAAAAGGCTAAAGACACATTCAAAAACACATAATTGACGTGTTGGTCCTCTGTCCGAAAGTTTGTGTCTGCCCTCTCTGTATGCTAGTCTTTTGCTGTCTCACCAATAAGCTGCGGAAAATGCCCCTCTCCCCATTTCATTACTCCTGCTGGTAAATACATCGCATTGGAACTGGGACACCGCAAGGCATTGTGGACTGTTTAAAGCTGCAATACACTCTGAGGGAGGGAGGTTACCTACAGCCAACTTTTACACACATCCAGGACATCTAAACCAGAGGTTTTCCATCTTTTTTCAGCCAAAGACCCCTTAGAAAATAGATCATACACTGGTAACCCCCTTTCCCTTGGAATAATTTAATGTAGCCCCATTTTACCTAATTTGTGATGTGTAAGAACAACATAAGAGGAATGTATTAGAAAAATATTAGACATGTAGCATAGGCCCACTTGCAGATTCTGAGAGTTATAGATTTGTTAGATTAGAAAATAATTGATGAACTATTTTAGATTTTTTTTAAATATGAGAATTTTGGATCTAAAAACCTTTCAGGAAACCAGTGACAGAGTGTGTGTGTGTGTGTATATAAGTATATATATATATATATATATATATATATATATATATATATATATATATATATATATATATATATATAGTGTTGAAAGTCCTGTAGGAAACAATTGCAACACATGCATCTGAAATTTAAATGGTGAAAAATACCATAGGCTACAGTTGAAACGCAGTAACATATTTCACATCAGGCATATCATAAAGGCAAAGTAGGATGAGTTCGATGTAAAATGAAGAACACACAAAGTGTCATAAGGGCCTTACTGGTTAATTATATAACATAGCAAAATTTGGTAGAACATGTTTTTTCATCATGAAATTATGAAGTCACTATATTGTTCACTCTATTCTTAAAACATTAGATCTTAGTGGACTAAACAGTGGATTTACACAGGTGATATTGGTAAAAGATTTGTATTTCCACTTTACCTGACACAAAAATACATGCATACATTGTTTGCAAAAAATGAAGATGAATTAAAACATACAGTACATTCAACTGAGGCAGCTGATGGACCTTTGGCAATGGGACCATGCATCAATGGAAACTTACTGCCCTCTTGTGACAGAACAGACTTTCCTGTTGTAAAATGTCAGCTGTAACTGTCATGTCTCTATATATGATCTCTTATCAGCTATCTGGTGGGTTTTTGAGTTGTGTAATCAGCAGGTTTAAGTGCTCTTAGTCATCAAGTCTGGTTACAATTTACAGTTTTATTCTCTGAACATATATTTATTGAACTTTTTGTACATTTTACAGACAAACAACAGTACAACAAGGCACATAACATAAAACAGAAAAGAGACCAAGGATCAAATGTAGTAGCTGTAGTACCCACAGTCATAAATCTGTACATCCATAGGTGTACAGGTGTTTACACGAAAAACATACCACCGTTGTTTATCTCAACACCGTATAGTACAGATGGCACACTACAGGCATTAAGAGAATGTTATCTTATTTAGAAAATATCTCTTCTAAAGCTAAGACATATGAGCTTTAATTTCCAGAAGGGAATTTTATATGAATGAAATAATCACTTTCATAAGTACCATTTTAATTTTTGGCAAATCATTCTCAAAACTATGCCATTATAGACCATTTTCACGGTAGACATTTTAACCAACAGGAAATCACAGTATGTTAATGATGGCTCTTGTGTTCCACTGAGCCAGTCACCATGCCTAAAATGAAATGCAGCCATCATTATTGTTATCAGGTACGTACAGCTGTGATTTTTTTCATGTCTATAATAGCCTATCATGTGTTAATGGAAATTGTGTCAGTTATATACTCTGGCAAAGTGATTTTATACAAATAGTATTCTTTTAAGGCAGGTATTTTGTGCGTGATCTGTAGATTGACTGCTTGCATTGAAGTTTTTAAAAGTAGCCTATTGCATCTTCAGGTTAACCTACAGAAGGAACAGGCCCATCAATGGGAAAACGAGTCCCAGATTATCTTTACACTAAATTCACATTTGCAAAATATAACTGACAGTAATTTGTTAGTGATATAAATCTGTATATCCATAGTGATGTTATATATATATATATATATATATATATATATATATATATATATATATATATATATATATATATATACATACATATTTTAGATGTCTTTATTTAAAAGGGACAACGCACAGTGATCAACATGAGCACAAAGTCCAACATGTAAATGTGCCAGATTAAGCCATGCAGGCTAATTTTCATCTGCAGTCCCTAGCAGGTTGATGGCTTAAAACATTAGATAATATACAACAATACAACACATAAGCATAAAACAAAAACACATAGACATAGACAATTAAAATGACACACCACTATTACAGATCATGACAGCTGGCAGGTTGATTTAATGAGAATAACATTACACAAGTAGCATGTACAGTAGACACAGGCAAAAGTGAATAGACACACATTAAGACACATCAACAACACATAAGCACCAAGTAGGTAGTTCAAGTGTGACCTTTCTGCCAGCAAAGACATTTTAAATGACATGGGATCTCTTTAAAATGATTTTCTTTTTAAAATCACAAATATAGTGGTCATATAGTAGTCGTAGTAGAGGCTTGGAGAACTGCCGGACAAGAAGTCAACAGTGACCTCTAGTGTGTCTGCTGTATGAAGTAAAAACATTGTTTCGTCTTTTTGTATTTTATGCTCTTTCTCTTTTGTTTTCGGTATGATTTACTATTAGATTTCAGTCTAAATAGCCTATTCAACTTAACGTAGAGTTAGGCCCAGTGGCGATTTTAGACCCTTTTTAGGGGGGCTCAAGCCAGAGACAGAGGACAAACGATTACAGGTTCAAAGAAGCAGGTTTAATATCCTGTGTCGCTGTCGCTGATGCCATGCACCTGTAACCCAGTCAAGTAAAGTTTTATTTTTTATTTATTTATTGTTTACACCTCATTATCATTTCATTTGATTCTGGTAGTCCATGAAGGGACTTTCATAGTTTTTTCATATGCTCAATATTTTGCATTTATCCTCTGTTATAATAATAAATACATATATTCTTTGTTATCCAGTGAAATTACTGATTTAGCAAGGGGGTTTAACACATTTGCAAGGCACTGTATCTGTGTCACGTTCTCATTAGGGGCTGAGCCCCCCTAAAGGTCTGATCCTAGAATCGCCCCTGCTAGGCTTACTGCGTCTTTTAAAAGAGACATTCCCTCGAATGGACCCTTATAGTGAAATAACTAGGCTATTTATCTACCTGCAAGTGTTTTTTTTACGCTACACCAAGTGAGTAAATGAGTATTAGTGTATGTTTTGCCCTCATCGTCCACATCCACGACGATTTTTTTCTTTTGGATCTGTGTTTTGTTACGAACCTTGCATGTGTTTATGCGCGTAAAGTGCGCAGGAGGCAGCCTAGTGAACACTTTGGGAAACTGACAAGGGATTGACAAATCATTTCCTTGCCTGGGAATGACGTCCCTCCAGCACAATTCAGTTATATTTAGAGCCTATATATAGTGGAGTCGCCCCCTAGGCTTTGTTGACTCTGCAGCAGGCAGCAGCGAGGAATCAACATACTGATACTGAAAGGAGACGTCCTGAAACAGACACTCGATGTGACCTACATAGAACAATATTGTTTGTGATCATAAATGTGAATAACTCTGTCTGGCTTCCAATTTGATTTATTGAATTGCAATCGAGCAACATTTGCACATAGTACAACCTGTACATTACAAACAGAGCCAATCAAGTTTTTAATAAATCTACAGTTTTAAATTAAACCTGTATAAAACACAACTATATTTACAGAGGACATAAGAGGTGAGTGTATAGATGAATAAGGTGATGCATATGGTGATATGCCCCAAACCGGTTAAAATCCCCAGCTATGCTTTCTGGGTAAAGTGCGCCCCGGTATCCGCCCATATTCGCTTAAAGGAGGCCAACCTGAGCAGCTAGGCCGGACGCTGGATCAAATGGAAAGTTCAATCGATTAATTTGGCCACTTTTTCGCATGTTCCCACTTGCTTCTTATACGAGGTAGACCGACTTAAATGCGGGTGTTTCGGTGTGAAATAGGAAATGCAGAGATCGTGTGAAACGAGAGGATTATCAGCTTGACTTATTTGGTCGCTACTTCGGACGCGGAACTCCACTCGCTAAAAGGTAAAACAAATGGATACTATTACATACATGTGCGTCGCTTTAGGGTTTATTGCAACATCATACTTCCTAATTCAGTTGATAGGTAAGTGTGACCGCTATGTAACCACTGACCAATATTAGAGTGGAAATATTCATTTTCGTTGGTAGTGCAAACTACGCCCAGTTGTTAACCCAACGTCTGGCCCTGCAATGCAGACCTTTGGGCTAGCTAGACTGTCAATGGCGGCTTCAAAATATGCACCGTTCCCTTTTTGAATGAATGATACTGATTGTGTCCGGGCACTCTGTGTAGACAGTGCTGCATTAATAAATTTGTCTTTGTAAATCACTTATGGTTAGCTTAGCTATAGTGGCGAGTTAGCTACCTTTGAGGCTGTGGGCGAGCTCCTATGCTAAGCTAGCTAACAGCCCAGTAGCCTGGTTATTTAAACACAGTGCTCCGAGATGTTTTTCGCACTACCAATCTGGCAACCTTGCGGGCACAAAGCAGTGGATTTAAATCAAATTCCTTTTGACTTTTAAGCCGGCTGTAGGCGTTGTTGCCTGCTTGAACACAGCGCAGCGGCTTTTATTAAAAGGCCTGTTTTAACCTCTAATGTGCTAATTCACATGTAATATAAACTGTTACTAAGTAGCTTGCTATTAATGTATAGCTGCTAATCGGTGCCCCATATCTCCATAAGTCCTCACCGTGCTAGTGTGATATTGTTTGAAATGATTGTTGCTAGTGATGTAGTAAATAAAAAGGTAGATACACAGTGCCATCCAAATTATGTCAACATTAGGCAAACAGCGACCCTGACTGGCACATTTTCAGGAAATAATTATTTCCATTGAAATCCCACAGCATCATAACTTTACCACAGTTTAAGGGAAGAATCTGCAATGTTCACTATGAAGGTGTCACTGTGTTTGAACTCTGCCAAAACCTAAACGAGGGTGAGAACCTTACAACAACTGTATCCCTTACATTTCTGTTTGTGCTAAAAACACTTGACTGCACATACAGTTGACTCCACATACTACATTAGGTCATTCAAAGGCACTTTCACTGGCTTATAAGAGGAAAAGTAGTATTTTTACAGGCAATGTTGCTGAAATGGTCTGACATTGTCAGTAGTATCTGTTTTAGGTAGAGATAAGATATTTTCCTAATTAACAAAACCTACTGTGATGTGTATAAATCACAGGCAGTGTTGGGTGTAATATCGTCACCTTCCTAAAATAATGGCCTAAGTCATTTTTTTTGACAAAATGATTTTCTTGCCTAAATCATGTCCTCATGGTGCTGGCCACCTCTGGTAAAATTGCCTACATCCTCAGTTGAACAGGTCATGTGATTCTACACCTTTTTAGTATAATGGCCTATGTCAAGAGTATGACTTAGGCTGTTTTATATTGCCTAAGTCAAAAGACATTGTGACTTAGGCAATTGTACAAGCTTTTCAAAATGGCAGCTGCTTCAAGAAGAACAAAAATCTACCTCTATCACTGCATTAATTGCATGATTCAGGGCTCGTCCAAATTGGTAAGTGATGAGGTTTTATTGCTTATGTCACAAAGGCATTTATTCCTCTTATGTTGCATAATTGACAGACCTCGTTATTAGTATGTCAATAGTCATCTATTGTCATAACATTTTTGAGTGAAATTATTAATAAATATATATTCAGTTTTTCTCTCAGTTTTTTGTGTTTTCTGAAAAACCTGAAAATTACTTGGGCCATTATTTTAGGAAGGTGACGATGTATGACCTAACGGTGGAGCATTTTTAAAGTGAACACTAACAAGTGAAGTAAAAGTATACCTTAGTTGGCCAATACCTATCAAACCACATTCTCCTTTTTGTTTGCCTAGAAAAGGCAATGATATTCAGTGGAACTCCTCCCTGACTGCAGGCTGTGCAGAGCTGCGAGCAGTATGTACTGTAACTTCTAAAAACGCCAGCTGCCACTATTGATGGATGCTGCTCCACAAAGCAGTGAGACAGCAGAGAGCCTCCCAGTTGCTTGTCAATTTTGGAGCCTTAATGTAATGTCATAGATGTCTGCCTGGGGTTAGTTTCTATTGTATTGCTGCTACTCTGAAAATAGCACTGATTTGTGTTGCTGGATTCAGACATTTGAATACTACAGGGTATTCATAACTATGTTTTATTTATTTTTACTTCAGTACCTGATTATCTGATATGAAGCTTATTTTTGTGTCATATAAACTGTTTTTAATTAATTTCATTTTTTAAATAGGGGGTCGTCAACATTTGGTTTTAGGGCTACTGATGGTTTAATATGGAACATTTTCCAGAATTCAGTAGCATTTTTTTTTGTGTTTTTTATATACTTTCATTTGCATATAATCTCTTGCAGGTGAACCATTTCTGTTGGTGTTGATTCATGTAGTTTGTTCTGCAAGCTTCTTGTTAAATACAAAAATGGGCATTTTCTAAATGGAAAGCAAAATAATCATAATGGCATGAAATCTAATTTCCCAGTGAATGACCAGTGTTATTAAAATTAGTAGTTTTTTCTTTATTAATTTCTTTAAATTTTGTTTACATTAGGCGGTATGAGGTTTGCCAATCCTCAGGATGCAGATTTCCCAGCGAGCCGGAAAGAGCATCAAATAGAGCTAATTGAAAACAGTTTTAAGCGACAATTCAGTACTCGAAAGAGTTCAACCGTTCACAACAGAATATGACATCGTTAGCGCAGAAAAGGTTTATGCATCTTTTAGAAATGTGCTTATAAACGTCTCCTCCATCCTTTCTGGTGCCCCAGATGAAATTATGCTGTGCCAGATAACTCTGTCTGTGGAAATATTTGAATATAATGTGCTCTCTCTCTCTCTCTCTTTTATTATTTTTTTTTTTTTTTTTTTTTTTTTTTTTGGTTCTGCAGGTGAATCATGACAGAATATAAGTTGGTTGTGGTGGGAGCTGGAGGCGTTGGCAAGAGCGCACTTACGATTCAACTCATCCAGAATCACTTTGTGGATGAATATGACCCCACCATCGAGGTAAAGAAACTTTGTGTGTGTACATGTAAGTGTGAACTCAAGTTCATGACTGTTCATGGTTTGTGTGTATTTTTGGTAGAACAAGGAGAAACTCCTAAAAAAAATAATAATAATTGAAAGAGTTTCTGTAGGCTCTTCTGGTTTAAGTCTTAAAAAGACACCAAACGGGTTTTTCATAACTTTACATGTGTGCCTCTTCTCAGGGGCCCACCTTTGCTGAGTAAACACAGCCTCATTATGATTTCAATATATTATTGATGTGCTGTGGCAGGTTACAGCTCCACTATAGATTATTTGAATACAAGATAACATCTGAAACCAAATCTGCCCACTGGATCAGGTAGTAGTTATTTGTATAGGATCAGATTGAGTGTGTCCATCAGTGTCATGAAAAGATGGAATGCTTTGTCACAGTGGAAATCGGGACTTGAGATCTGTTGGAAAATGGGAGCGACCTACCGCAGCTAGAGTAGGGAGAATGCAGTCCTGTGACGTCTTTCAGCAAAATCATTCATACAATCATGTCGTGATGAAGCAATGTAAACAATTCAGTTTTAATAATAAAATGATCATACTATATATTTCTCTTTTTTTTAATATATTTTGCTACAGTTCACATGTTTGTTTATATGTAATGTATAAATATCTTATTATTGTGATATTAATTGTTCGAATTACCTAGCCATTGTCATACACCCTATCTAGGTGTTTAAACCCACTAATCATAATCTTAAGTAAATAGAAAATGAATAATTCTTAAATGATGTCATCCACAACCATCTCTTATTTGAATAGATCTGATATTTTGCCCCTATGCCCACTTAATACCAGAATTCTGATTACTCTTTGACCTCTTCCTCTTCCAGGACTCCTACAGAAAGCAGGTAGTGATCGACGGAGAGACGTGTCTGCTGGACATCCTGGACACTGCAGGTCAGGAGGAGTACAGTGCCATGAGGGATCAGTACATGAGGACCGGGGAGGGCTTCCTCTGTGTCTTTGCCATCAACAACACCAAGTCCTTCGAGGACATTCACCACTATAGGTGAGAAACAAGACTAAGGTCTGCAGTCTTTCGAATCGGTGTGAAGCCAGTGCGTTAATGACCGTAAAAACGGATAATATTTCGGGGCATCCTAGTGGCCTAAGGGTGAAAAGTGCTGTAATCTCACTGTCCCTGGTTCCAGGCCGGCCGTGACCCTGCATTTCCTGTCTACTGTCCACTGTTTAATAAAGGCAAAACTGCAACAAAAAAAAGTGGACTTGATATGTAATGGTCTGATTGTTACGTCCCTTCCCACATCCCTTCTCTGCACCATGTTGTTTATGGCTGAAGACCTTTTGATGTGAAGGGGACCTTTTGACATCAAGAAAAACAATCAAGGACCTACTGAGTGATAATTAAATATCATCATTTATTGGATCTCCATATGGGACAACAAGATATATTGTAAACATAGTTATCATGTTTAAATCAATAATAGCAAGATTTTTTTTTTTTACCAAAATCTGTCACATCAAAAGTTTTAAATGCTTTATTATATAATATAATTTGTAGTAAAACCTGCACATTCAGATATTTAACATACAGACAAATCTGTGATAGTTGCAATATATGCATCCAACTAGTCCTAATTAGTTTCAGCATTGTACAAAAGTCAACAATGAACAGATTCTTACTCTTGATGTTTGATTCAGACCTTATTCGATTACTCTGAACAGATAAAAGCTTTTTAACAGCCCTTTTTTTTTTTTTTTTTTTTTTTTTTGGAATAGCCTGTTCCCTCAGTTGGATTTAAATCAAATGACCTTTCTATTGTGTCTGTCAATGTCCAGAGAACAGATTAAGCGAGTGAAGGACTCTGAGGATGTCCCCATGGTCCTGGTGGGGAACAAATGTGACCTCCCGTCCCGGACAGTGGACACCAAGCAGGCTCAGGATTTAGCACGCAGCTATGGCATTCCCTTTATCGAGACCTCAGCCAAAACCAGACAGGTGAGAGTCCAGCCAGAGACGGCCACGCCCTCAAGACTTTAACTTTTTAAGTCTGTCACTACACTGCTGGAGTGTTGCCCTGCAGGTCTGTAGAGCATGTTAAATGGTGAAAAGATGCATGTAGTCTCAGGGGTATTGTCAAAATTAATTTGAGCTGAATCTCTTTGAACCAATAGAATTTTTGATTTTTAAAAGTGACATTTATAGGACTGCTGTGTCCATCAAGCCAAGTGTTCTTGCAAAAGCATTTTGGCACTTGGATCACAAGAAAAGTTAGTCTTGAGTCATGTGGTGCTGTTGATTTATGTCACATCTAATGGTCTTTTTTTTTTTTTTTTTATAATGCTTGGAAATGTCTCGAGCAATGCGCTGCGCATCGTTAAATCCTCTTTGGTTAATTGAATTTTTTATTTATGGGTGATAATGTAATCATTGCATGCTACTGTGTCATGGATATATGAAATTATATCCTCATTAGGGCCATCTGCAGAGGATCCTGCATTATAAATAATCAGCAAATCAGTAAATGTGTGTCAAGGAGTCTGCATGAAAGGACAAACTGTTGGTAATTACTCGGGGGATGGGGGGTAATGATTCTGCTTACTGGTTACTGATTGGGTGTTGGAAGATTTGCCGTGGTGTAGTCCCATCAAGTGGTCTGTGTTGTGAGCATGGCCTTAGGTCGCTGACACATTGATACAGTGATCTGTGAACACATCTTTTGCTGATCTCTCTGACCTGGGGTAAATCACGGCTCCTTCTGGTGCGGGGGAAATTAATAATTCATTTCTTACAGCTCTGTTCCCCTATCCCTACTCGAGTGTACCAATAATTCACTATCCACAAGGTGCTGCTGTTAGAGCAGCAACTGTCCTTTGCATTCAAAGCCACCTGGTGTTTGCCAAACCTCAGTGATCTTAATCTTACTTCTCTGGGAAATCACTACAGTATAATGCACATCAAAATATGCTCCTAATGCACACGCTTCTCTTTTATATTAGAATAATATAAAGACAGTTAAAGTGATGCTCCACCCTTGTCTGTCTGTCTGTCTGTGAAATCCTTTTGGAATTCTGTTTAGCCACAATTCATTGAAAGGAAGGAAATGGCGTACCTTTTCAAGCATACAGGAATTAAGTGTTCAGTATTAACACGATGGAGTTTGGGTGGAGTATCAGTTTTTGTAGATAAGGCAGATAGACCCGCCTTAAAACATCAGCCTGCTTTGCTCCTTTGTATCTGTAAGCTGTAACACATGCACCCATACAGTATGTCCTCCTGTATTCCCTAAACATTGAGGGAAGTTGTGTCTCATACTGCAGAGAGTGGAAGATGCCTTTTACACTCTGGTACGGGAGATCAGACTGTACCGGCTCAATAAGCTCAGCAAGGAAGAAAAGACTCCGCGCTGTGTCAAGCTTAAAAAGTGTGTTGTAATGTGAAAGGGGTAAGTGTATGCACCCGCGCGCCAACCAGCTCTGTGTATGTATGTATGTATGTATGTGTGTGTGTTTTTGGTGGGGATTGTGGAGAAGGCAATGGGAGAGGATACGCGATGAGAGCTGGTTCTCAAAGCTAACCTGCTGGTTACTACTGGGGCTGTGGTGAAGCTCTAACAGGAGGCTGAAACAGCTGATAATTTTCTTCCCTTTTCTGTGTACTGTATATCATGGCTGATTATTATCTAAGGCCGTTTTCACACTGGGTTTGTTTACTTGAGTCTGAACTAGGGCTGCACAATTATTCCAATTTTTAATCACGATTTTGGCTTCCCATGATCAAATTCGCGTGATCGAGGGGTATTTTGCGTCATTCCGTTCATAGAAGGCTCCGTATCAGTTTCTTTTTTTTTTTTTTTTTTTTTTCTCTCTAGTGCTCCGTAAACCACTGTCTGATCACGTGCCTCCATGAGACAATCAGAGTTGTTTGTTCCCTGCACCGCGCAGCTTAGTTTCTAGATGTAGACAGTCACAGAGGACAGAGTAACGTGAGGAAAATTCCACAACAGATGGCAGTCGGTCATAAGGCTATAAACTCTTAACAAAGAAAACAAAAAAAATGTCTAACGTAGCAGAGGGCGAGGCCGAGGGGCTTGTCCCGAGAATCGGATCGTCATCCATTGTGTGGAAGCATTTGGGGTTCAAGGCAAGTGACCTAAAACAAGAACAGGTCATATGCAAAGAGTGCCGTAAAGTTGTGTTGGTGCCACGAAGCAGCACAATGAACCTCTTTAACCACTTTTAACCAAATTATCTATCTATCTATCTATCTATCTGCACATATTTGTACATTAACAGGAATGTAGCACAATATGGATGTGAAAGCAATTATAATTAGCCTATGTGACACTAACCTTTTTGTTTTGGTTAAAATCAAAAAAAATTATCTCATTAATCGTGATCTCAATATTGATTAAAAAATAATCACGATTATCATTTTGGCAGTCGTGCAGCCCTAGTCTGAACGCAAGTCCGATTGACCCACCTTCCGCTAACCACGCTGGTCTGCTTTCACACTATCTACTCTGTAGAGAAGTGTGTTGTTCATATCCGGGGGTATGTTGCGTAATTCTTTCCTCATCCAGGTGCAGGCGTTGACCCTAGTTTCCACAAGGAATGATGACTGTGCTCATTTAGATGTATACCAGAAAAATGGAGACCCATGTACTAGCTGGCAACGCCATGTGATCTATTATACAACCAACCATCTGAACGGGCTGAAAATGTTTTTAGGAAACAAAACAAAAAGCTCCACTAATGCTGCTGCTGCTGCTGCTACTACTCTACTGGAGGACAAACCCTAACATGGTATCCCATCAGGGTTGTTATACTCTGCTCGTACACCAGTGAGGTATTGTGTATATGTCCAAAAATAAAATACCAGTGAAACTCTCAGGTTACCTGTAAGAAAAGGATTGCATCCTGACTGCACACGAGCCATACTTCAGTTGGCCTCAGACCACCTCCCTCTGGTCGATTTGGGCTACACCCTAGTTCAGAAAGCGTTCATATTAACAAATTTCTGGCCGAATTGTTCCCGGAGTCGGACTAAACTACCAGTGTGAAAGCGTCCCAATCTGCTGAAATCAACATGAAGAAAGGGCTTATGGGCTGGTGAGCCAACGTGTGTGATTTAAGGAGATTATGGCGAATCTGGGTCCAAATCATGCGCTGAAATGTTTCCAAAGAGGATGTGGTCCAAGGTGTGTGTGTTAGTCTTTTTCTTTTTTTCCCTTTCCTGCTGTCTTTGTCACAACCTGAAGTGGCCTCAGGCTCCTTGCAGAGTCATCACATTTATTGCACTATACAAACTGTTCTAGTACTCGTGCACCTGCCTCAGTTTGGCATCAACAGACACTAGCTGCATTTCCATGGAGACTTTCATTCACTAATCAGAGTAAGAGCTCAGCAAGAACATAAAAGCCTCATTTTAACACCTCGGTCAGAATAGATTGGCTTGACTAAAATCAAAGCTGTTCACCTGGAAGTTGTGCCACTTTTATTTGTTGCTTATGAGTTTTCTACTGTTTTTCGAGTGTTTCATCTTTCCCAGGGGAACAGTCTTTGAGTAGTTTTTATATTTTAGTTTTAGGGAGAAACAGAAAGCTCTCCTCCTGTTCAATAACTGTTAGTAGAATCTTTTTTATTTTATTTATTTATTTTTTTTATTATAAAAATTGCTTCAGTACAAACTCACAGCAGTAAACCAGTATTAGTGCCAAGCGCTGGATTCATGTTGATCTTGAACAGTTTGCTTGTGTTGGCGGACTGCACATAGATTACTGCAAATGTAAACGGAAGAGGTTTTCTCTTCACATTTGCAGTAGTCTGTCGTTTTATTTAGTAGCCCTTTAAACACGCTGTTGGAGTCGTACATTTGATTACATTCAGAGCGTAACAAAAATTGCCACATGTATCTGCAGCTACTGTCAGGGCTGCTGACGGTTAACTTTGAAATACATGACATTACAGTTATGTTTGATCTGTACTTCATCTGTATTCAGCTGTGTCTCGCACAGCCTGAAATGCATTGAGAAATGTACCTGCAGTCTGATGCGTACCACGCTGATATACCCTTTTAATTGAGTTTAAAGTGATGTAAAATGGATTTTGACATTATCCAAGATTTTTGAAAATTTTAATTTTAATTGGGGAAGAAATAATCCAAATAATAAAATGAAACTGCCATTGATTTATAAAAATAAATGCTTTTCTTTGGCAGTGGAACAAGTCAAGGCTACACATCAGTTTGATTTTTAAAGATTAGTGTGTTGATTTAGTTTAATCTGTCCCAATTTTTCTTTAATTGAGTGGAATTATCCTTTACATTTAGCAACCTTTTGAAAATATCATCTCTGAATCAAAGAAAATTGTCAATCCTTTGAATGTATTCATGCTGTATAATATTTGTATATTCCATTTTTATGTTGGCGATCATTGGTGTTCTGGTGCAAAAAAAATAACGTCCTGTCACTTCTAATAATTCATTCTCTTTATTTTTTTTTTTCCCAGGGTGTTGATGATGCCTTTTACACATTAGTGCGAGAAATCCGGAAGCATAAGGAGAAGATGAGCAAGGAGGGCAAAAAGAAGAAAAAGAAGTCCAAGACAAAGTGTACACTTATGTGAATGACCTATCCCTTTTCAAGACAGACTAAATAAAAAAATAAAAAAAGAACTATGTTGAACAGTTAAAGTAATACATTTTGTACATTACACTAAATTATTAGCCTCTTTCTCAATACCCATCATACTGAATACTAAACCTGACCCATTTTTTTTTCTGCCTTTTTTTTTTTTTTTATTATTTGCTACTTTGACACCAATAAGCTTTATTTTCAGTTTAGTGCCAGTTGCCCACGTGTTGGTCCAACAGCCTTTGGTTTTTTTTTTTTTTTTAGGATGATGATGTTGATTTGGATCATTTTTATACACCTGCCGAGCTGTGAGCTAATTGCATCACAACTCATGTTTGACAAATTATTCATTACCAACTTAAAGTTTTAGCCCCCCACCCCCTCACCCTTGCTTAAAAGGTCACGACCTGCAAACATTCTGTAATGCCTTTTTTTTTTTTTTTTTTTTAAGTCTGGGATGCCAAAGAATGAATTTCCATCCCGATTTTTGTAAACGAGATATGAAGAGAGGACCAACATTCAGCCAGATGAGATCCAAATGTCCCAGCCACTGTGTAATTTCCCCATCGCTAATGACCTCTTATGTCAGTGATATAAGTATGCAAACTCCTACTCTTCTCCCAATGTTTTAACACCCTAATTAGCTTTTAATTAGCAGTTTGTCAATGCTTCGTACTGTGTGGGGAGTGATTTCTTGCCTACATGAAGTTTTTTTTTTTTTTTTTTTTTTTTTTTTTTCTTTTTTGTTGCATGCATTGAGTCCTAGATGACATGGATATTGCAAACTGCCTCTGGTTGATACATTTAACAGAGCCAGCAACGAGGAACACTGACCCAAGTGGACATCATACAGTCTGTTTTTCTGGTTTGTATACTGTAAACTAATCATAACTTGCTTTTGTGAGAAAGAAATCAGCCATTTTAACTTAATTAATTACAAATTCAGAGAATCAGATTTGTACCCGTTTTGGGATGATAAAACGGGACTAGCAGCTATTTGGCCAGAGGCATTTTATGACTGTATATATGATATATCTTATATACTGTATATATCTTTTTATACAGTCGTCTATGCTTGTCACAAGCTAATGTCAAACGGCTCGTTTGGCCCTACAGGTCAAATACTTCCTGCTTTTCTTTAGGCTTGACTGCAGGATTGTTTTATTATCCTGACAATAATCATTTCATTGCTATATGTTGCAAAACGGAGATCCCTTGTCAACATCCTCTTGACCAAGGTGTCATATTTTATCTCATTATTCAATGTTTGTTTTTAGGTTTTTAAATTTGAGGACTCACGATTCTCCGGTAGCTGGCCATAGAGGTGTCAATTCCTTGCCCATTTTACTTCAGCTGTTGACTCGTTCGCTTGTGACTGGCTAGAAAGCAGAATGCATCTTTTAAGCAGCTTTCAGGAATATTTCTCTTGGTGTGGTGTCACAGAGGTTGTTCAAAAATGTTGTCCACATGGATTATCAGATTCTTCCCTTTTGCGGAGCTTTTGGATTCATTTCTTAAGGTGTTGAAATAGTTTGGTGGGCTGCCTTTCAACAGACATGATTGTCCAGCAAAGTCATTTTCTCTCCCAAACATTGTGTATCGTGATGGTGTAATTGGAGCTGATGTTTGTAAATGAGGCAATAATTTGCCATGAAATTGGTTTTTAGAGAAGATTGCCTGGATTTATATTAAAAACAAAAGTTTCTTTCCCAGGTCAAAACATATTTCCATCATATTTCCAAGCTCTTCCCCTGACGATTATTTGCCTTTTTGTTTGCATTAGGTGCTACATTTAGACGGTAGAAAGAGCCGAGACAACATTTACTTTATCCTGTGTGTGCTCAAGAAATGCACAAAATGCTGTTCTAGGGGAGCAATGCTATCGACTCAGAAAATCCAGACATGATACCTTTTTGCTTTCAGGATTAATGAATTTTGACCCAGTTTATTATTACCTCTTCTTTTTTTTTTTTTTTTTTTTTTTTTTTTCATGAAGTAGATAACTGTTAATGCAATTTTAATTATGGAATCCTCTTGTTAATGATACTGTTTCAAAATTAGTTTTACTGAAATGTTTGAAATGTTCCTCTTTTTATTGCGTGCCAACAGCTGATTTCTGAAATGTATCATTTATACCTGGATCATATTTTAACAACCTTTTGTATAGTTGTGATACTGAAAGGTGCATATTTTGTAAATTGTGCTTCATTTCGTTGGTGTGTCTAAATGAATGTTGCTTTAACGGAGTTTCACTCCGCTCTGTGTATGTGATTAGAGAGTGACTGGGTCCAGGTCTAGGGAAGTGAATGAATGACCACTTTACATCACACCTGTTGTGGGCAGTGTAGAGTGGTGATCTGATCTCAAATGAGTCTATTTTTTGCCATGAATCTCACCACTCCTATTTAATGTGTAATAAAGAACAAAGTAAAGAGGAACTTAACTTTTGTCTCTTTTTCTTTTTTTTTTATTTATTTATTTTTTTTAAACCTGCTAGACTTTTGCTCATTGCACTTGTGTGATTGCACTCTCAACTGCTGGATGACATTGGTAACAATAATAATATTGACACTTGATGTACACTATCGCAAACGTGAATTAACGTTTGGATGATGGAGTTTCATTATTGCTGCCTCTCTCATGTCTGAAGATCAATCACATCAGTATTACCCAGCAGGTGGCACTGTTCTCTCATTTTGGCAGGTTTGACTCTTTTAAAGACCGCACTATCTATGAAGGGGCTTTTAAAGCAGCTGACCACAGGGTGAGCCTAGATTTAGCTTTTATAAGTCATGCATATTTTTTCCAAAATAAATTAGTTGTTTGAAATGCACAGGCAGTCACTTTTTGTGAGAAGAAATCATTGCATGCATTTGTCAAGTTGATTATATTTGAGGTTTAAAGTAAATGAATCATGTATTTTCAAAATGAAAAGTAAAATTTCATGTGTAGAGGAGATAATTAAAGTGACTGTTTGTGGCTTATTGATGAATCCCTTTTTGTCCCTCACAAAAGAGAAAATCAGACTGAGTAAACAAATTAAGGTATTTAAAGCATTTAATTACTATCATTTAAGTTTGTAAGAGCTTACATTCCATGTAAATGATTAGCTTGATCAACCAGTACTTCATACATATTTCATCATTAGACTAAAGGTTTTTAAGTCTCGGTAAACACAAGGGCGTAAATCCCAGGGGGATTTTTGGGGGTCAGGACCCCCCATCTAAGGGTTGTCCCCCCCCCCCCTAGAAATATCAAAACAATGCTGTGTATTGTAAATAACATAATGATGTATACTTAAAATATATCTGTGTAAAACAATACAAACTCCAAAAAATGCTTTTTAAGTTTAGAAACATTTTGAGTTCCCCCTCCCTCACAGTGGTTTGGTCCACTGCATGCTGTATGTTAGGATCTGCACTCGACTCACAGTCACATCACGTAGTGACAGGAATGTAGTAAGTAGGCGGTTCAAGGCTGTTTTATTCACATTAAACATCGGATGAAGTTTTTCTTTCTCAAATAGAAATGAGTAATTAATGAATTAGTCATGACAAAAAAAGTTTGCTATGTTAGTGTAATATAATGTAACTTTACCTAGCTTGTTAATACCTAGCTAATACCTAGCTAAAAGCTTGTTGGTTAGAAATGCACCCCCTACAACTAACGTTACCACAGCGATAAGCCTAACGTTATGTGTGTGAACTGATATTAGGGTTAATATTGAAGATCTACAGTTGTGTTTTGCTCAATATGAAGTTAAGTGGCTGATCAGTTAAATATATATCCTCTGTCCCAGACGAAACCTATTTACCTAAATATTTATGTGGAGGACGCAAGATCATTTCAGAATTATAATATGACCGTGTGGTGAACCTAACTCATATTTAGACATCTGACGTTAAAGATTGGTGGTGTTGTTGTTGCTCAGATAAAATGACGGCGAAATGAAAAACGCCAAGTAAGTACATTAAGTCCTCATATCAAGACAAGTTGGTAACATCTTTATAAGAATGGGTGCTTATGGAAATAATAACGTCACTATGTCACAGGCAAAGAAGACAGAACAAACTGAGGAACAGAGAGACCAGGGACAGTCAGGTGTAGAGTCTCAGGGAGACCAGGGCCAGTCAGGTGTAGAGTGTCAGGGAGACCAGGGACAGTTAGGTGGAGAGTTTCAGGGAGACCAGGGACAGTTTGTGTAGAGTCTCAGGGAGACCAGGGACAGTCAGGTGTAGAGTGTCAGGGAGACCAGGGACAGTTAGGTGGAGAGTTTCAGGGAGACCAGGGACAGTTTGTGTAGAGTCTCAGGGAGACCAGGGACAGTCAGGTGGAGAGTCTCAGGGAGACCAGGGACAGTCAGGTGTAGAGTCTCAGGGAGACCAGGGACAGTCAGGTGGAGAGTGTCAGGGAGACCAGGGACAGTCAGGTGGAGAGTCTCAGGGAGACCAGGGTCAGTTAGGTGGAGAGTCTTAGGGAGACCAGGGACAGTCAGGTGTAGAGTGTCAGGGAGACCAGGGTCAGTCAGGTGTAGAGTGTCAGGGAGACCAGGGACAGTCAGGTGGAGAGTGTCAGGGAGACCAGGGACAGTCAGGTGGAGAGTCTTAGGGAGACCAGGGACAGTCAGGTGTAGAGTGTCAGGGAGACCAGGGACAGTCAGGTGTAGAGTCTTAGGGAGATCAGGGACAGTCAGGTGTAGAGTCTCAGGTAAGTGTGTTGAGCTTAGTTCATATTTTTGGAGGTGTGTGGCTGTCAGGGTGAGCAGATGAGCTTTACCAGTAGCTCACTAATTTACATTATGATCAGCTAATTTAACAAGTGTACAAAAGTATTGTATTTCTTTTATATGGGGACACTTTTCAAAATAAGTCATTATGTTTTAAGGTATTTTTGTGGCTTGATTGTAAACAACTTAAAAATAAATACATGGTTTTAAAGAAGAATATTTTGGTCAATTTAGTCCGCTTTTTCATTGAATCAAGAGAAACACTGAAAAGAAGGATAATGGTACAGTCTCCATGCTACACTAATGATGGTATTAAGGCTTTCCTCTGTGTACACATGTCCTCTATGAGTATAATTGTGGCTGTATTATTTGTGTCCCTTCTGAATTGCTCTTCAGAAATGTTATGTTTATTGTCCCCCCCCCCCCCCCCCCCCTACTGCTAGATCAAATTTACGCCCATGGGTAAACATAAGGAACCTTAAGTCACTTGGCATGCTGCAGCAGAACGAATATGACAAAACCCATTCAAATAAATAAAACAAATTATCAGCTTAAACATATACTTGGAAAATGATCACCTAAAAACAACAGTGAGCTGAAGATGTCGCATCACGAAGAGTAATCAACTTTATTCCATTACTGTTAAATGCAGTCATTTATGGAAGTGTAATTTAAGCTAAGTGCATAATTTTCATTGTGTTCATTTGTATGCAAATTCAGAATCAGTCTAGCTCTCTAGAGTAATATGGACAAAATGCAACTTTCAAAATAAAAGCCTATTAGCAGGTACAAAAAGCACCCTTGGTATTAATAAAATATTTGTATTGTGGAGCTCCTTCCCAGAAATTGTGCAACTTTAATTAGATGCATCATTACTACAGGTTCAACATGATAAACTGTTAATGTTATTATGCCTGCATGACACAGGTTCACTGTAGCTATGCTATATGCTACTGTATTAGCTTGATGTATCAATTACATATTTAGTTAACCCCAAAAGGCCATAAAGTGCAAAAAGGATTAATATTAGCTAATTCACCTAAAAAGCCAATGCTCATAGCACACCAATCAAACATTCTCAAACTAACACAGAAAAACAAATGTTTGTTTGGTGGGCCATGGCGGTCCGTCCTTGTTTGGAGTTGTTTGGTCAGTTGATCGTTATTTGTCTATGTTTGATGAAAATGTCAAAACAAAGTCATACAATTTTAATAAAAGGTCAAAGTATGGTATGTCATAAAAATGTCAAGTCAAAGTCATAGTATAATATGTCATAAGCATGTCATAGTATTGTTTCATTAAAAAAGTCATAGTATAGTATTTCATAAGAAAAGTCATAAAACAGTCATAGTGTAGTATGTCATAATATAATGTGTCAAAAAATAAAAAAAAATAATTGCAAAAGTCATAGTGTAGTATAATGGAAGAAACCCCTGCATTTGCTGTTGTTCTGAATGGGTCAACATGCATAATGTGACCTGGCTTCATGACCCCTGGTTTTGAACCAGGACTAACACGTCTGAAACTGCTCCAACTTGGTATGAAAGGGTAAATATGTCTGTAATTATAAAAGCATACTATATGATTATTTGGGGATTCTTTTAAGGTTACTATAGATATATGGTGTAACATCTTGTCTACTGAGCCCTACTCGTTTTCAATTGACCTGAACTGTGCAACCTAAGTTCAATTTACCAAGAATGAAGTGAGGTTGTCAACTTTGTTAAACAAATAGATTTAAACAAGATCCGGTGATACTACACTTGCAGACTTTGGTTTCTGGTGAACGTTAATTTCCAGAATTTAAACACAAGTCCAGTATCCTCTTTCAAAGACATATGTGAAAATAGTATATGTTAGAACATATAAGGGTTTTGTCCCTTTGGAGTAAAACTTATGCCAAGAATTACATTTGATTTCAGGACATGTTTTTGTATATGAGCCCAGAAAACAGCCCTGGCACTGCTTGTTTGGTGTGTTAAAGGACAGTTCAAGGTTCATTTAGATTTTTGCTTTTTTATTTGTATTCTTAAAATTTTCCATCTCTTTCATTTTGACTGTTTAAGGACTATGATTGTCATGGTTTAAATGAATCTTGCATTCTTATTTACCCATGTTCAGCATTGGCCAACAGAGAAAACAGCTCCAGTTTAATAATGCCAGCAGGTAATCCATAGCTTTGCATGAGAAGCCAAGAGTGTAGTAGCATCAGAATACTAATATCAGGCTATACACTTGAAAGAAGTTCTGTTTACTTTTAAATTAAGCACATTTTTGCTTCTATTTTATATTTGCCTGTTAAACAAGCATTAAGAACTTCCTCTGGGGCATTTTTTTGTCCAACATCGGTATTTTCCTATCTAAAATGAAATATTCAACTGCAAATGAGTATTATGACCATTCTGTCAAGCATAGCAAGACTCATGATCGATTTAACTAATCTGTACTGGGAATTACTTGCATTATTCAGACAGTGTTTGTTTTCAACAACAGAACAAGGAAGGTTACCTTGCACGACAGCTGGATTCTTGTGATATCACGCGGGAATGGTAAGATCATATTCTATGTGGTCTTATAATACACCCATGGTGTTAGCAAACCATTTTGCGCGTCAGGTTACAAGGAAGTTACACCTGTAGCAGATAAATATAAACATTGAAAAATGCTGAAAAAAACGTCCAAAATGATGTGACACAGTAACAAACTACAGATATTTAATAAAATATTCTGTAATGCATTACATTACAATAATGGAGCTGTGGAAATCTGTTATTACTCTTGAGCCAAAGAACTACCTCCTTTTTGTTCTCTCTCATTAGATGATGTATTTTTTAAACACTGACATGTTTCTCTCTTTTTTGATTTTCTTCTAATGTTAGCTCTAACTCTGATGAGAATTCACAACAGGGACATCTGTGGGGGAACTGAGTTTAGTTGTGTGCTTATTAGTTATTAATAAGCTGATACTGAACACTTTACTTGCATATAAGCTAGAGCTGGGCAATATATCGATATTATATCGATATCATGATATGAGACTAGATATCGTCTTCGATTTTGGATATCGTAATATCGTAATATGGCATAAGTGTAGTCTTTTCCCGGTTTTAAAGGCTGCATTACAATAAAGTAGGGCTGGGCGATATGGAGAAAATCAAATATCACGATATTTTTGACCAAATACGTTGATATCGATACCGCAACGATATTGTAGGGTTGACTATTGGTGCTTTCACAAAATATCTTCACAATGAGATTTTTGATAAATAAACATCAGTAACGTGGATATAATGACTGAGTGGGTAAAGGCAAATAACAGAACAGTTACAACAGTCTGGAACGTTCAGAAAATGATATAACTTTACTGTAATGCAGCCTTTAAAACCAGGAAAAGACAACACTTATGCCATATTACGATATCCAAAATCTAAGACGATATCTAGTCTCATATCACAATATCGATATAATATCGATATATTCCCCAGCTCTACAGTAAAGTTATGTCATTTTCTGAACTCACCAGACTGTTGTAACTGTTCTGTTATTTGCCTTTACCCACTCAGTCATTATATCCACGTTACTGATGATTATTTATCAAAAATCTCATTGTGAAGATATTTTGTGAAAGCACCAATAGTCAACACTACAATATCGTTGCGGTATCGATATCGAGGTATTTGGTCAAAAATTGCGATATTTGATTTTCTCCATATCGCCCAGCCCTAATATAAGCAAGTAAACTAAACTAGCTTTATTACACAAATGAATCAAATCACCTGAACAATTAACAAATGTATAACATTTTATTTTACCTATACATTGGGATTAACCTCAAACTGAAGCTGCCTGCATTTACATGTCATTTAGCTGACGCTTTCATCCAAAGCAACTTACAATTGCTGTATATGTCAGAGGTTGCACGCCTCTGGAGCAACTAGGGGTAAAGTGTCTTGCTCAGGGACACACTGATTGATGTATCACAGTGGGATTGGAACACAGGTCTCCCACACCAAAGGCATGTGTCATATCCACAGCCCCATCACCACCATTTAAACATCCCACTCCTTGTATAATTTGATATACAAAAGCATACCAACACAGAGACAACATATCTAAAAACAGCACCATTATCAACATATTTGTGCATTTTATTTGGCATATTATATCCATGCTGGGTGTTTTAGAGGGCTATATGACTCTGCATTGGCACAGTTTCATATAAAGTACCTCCCTACGAGTATGAGCCCTTCTTTACTGCCACATTGACAGCAATTGTCGTCTGCCTTCAACGTGCAGGATTGTGTGGTGGAGGATGTACTTGTTTAGTCATATTCTGTGAAAGGGAATGTCATGTAGCATCAAATATGAGATATTTTCCCTTGCAGATTTCCAAGAAATAAATGCCAGCAAGATTATGACCAGAGACAGTATACAAGCTTCAAAAGGACAGGCCTGTGTATGTGTCATATGCAGCCAATGCTGGGCTAATTGGCTGCAAAACAATGCTCGGTGAAGAGGCAACCTGTATAGCTGTATCCTGTTTTGGTTTAGTTTAGCTGTTTATTGATATTGCAGTTTTGATGATCATTAATGAATCCTTTTGTATGCTGTTAGCCAATTATAAATTAAAAGTATCAAGCGTGATTGGTTGTTTAGTCCTAATAGCCATCTGAATCTTGTTTCCTTTATAATTATTCTACACTGGAGATGCAGAATATAGCCTGTTTTAAAGGAAGTTAAGTTGTTTCCAAACTGTTGCTGTGAACAATAAACTATGTTAACATATTGTGACAAGCTCTATTACTCTTTCTTCTTAAACAATGGGGCTACGCTGCCTGCCACAAATCAGCCAAGAGTGAAAAAGAGAGGAGGTCTAATGAATTATGCAGAGAGAGCTTTTCTCTCAGCCTGACAGTTGAAACCAGCCTAGAGAAAATTGTAAGAGAAGTATGAGTCAGTGCAGCCATCACAATTCCCCCTCCCTTCCCCCCCCAGGGACCGCTGAGGCCAAGGCCTGTCAGTCAAGCGCCCCGTCCCTAAACTGTAATCTAGGGACAGCCTGCAGGTCTGATAAAGCGCTGAAAAGATGCCCAATCTGTGGCACTCTGGGCACCTGTCAGGGAGAAGGGCAAGGGAGGAAAAGACAAAATGTTCCTAAACTGCTAACAACAAGCCTCTGACTTCTTTCACGCAGAAACCACACAACCAGGGGTAGAAAAATCCATCTGCCCGCTTGGCTTGTGCACACTTTATGGAGCGAGCTCAATCACAATCACCACTTGTGACCCCAGTGAATGCGTGCAGAGGGGTGAATTCACAATCATCCAACTGTCTGACCTCTGCCTTGTTAGTGCACAGAGTGAGAGAATTTCCACTTTATTTTAATGAAGGATGGCTTTTTTTCCATGGCAGGGAGCTGAGTGTGGTAATGAGAGGCCAGAAGGTTCAGGTGTCTTTTAAACCGCAGCACATAGAAGATACTTAATACAGATATGTTTTCACCAGCCTTGGAGGAAACAGAGAGCTGGATGAATATTCATGGAGCGATGATGAATTGTGTTGCCTAGAGCATCGTGCCACTTCGAAAGCCCTCATGCTGCTCCTTTTATCACAGGAGGTCCTTGCCACTGAACCTCACGGGCCACAACACAGCGCCCCAGCATCCAACTACCAATTATCATCTGAGATCATTAACTTGTTATGTTGACACAAACACTGCAATTTCAGATGCCCTTCTTTATTCAAATGGCCCTATTCATGAGGAGTGGCTGACTGAGTTGATTGGATTTTTTACTCGCACGCCTCGCAATCACTCAACAAGTGATGTTTGGACACAAAATTAATGAACAGCGTGCAGCGCTTTGAACTGTGCACGCGCTGTCTTTTTCCAAAATGGATAAACAAGCTTCATAATATATTTCAAAGCATCAGCACATATTGATACAGTAATGGCTTGCTATTGAATGCTTATGCTTTGTTTCTTTCAGGCAGCAATCTCCTCATAATGATGGAAAGTCAACAGGCAGAGAGATAAAGGGATGGAGGGGACGGAGAGGGGTGGCAGGGTGGATGGCCTGGGGATTGAGCAGCGTCATGTTCAGCAGCCCCAGACGGGTGATTCATACCAGCCTCATCACTGGCAACAGACAGGACATCCAGGCCTATATTACCTCCATCTATCACCATCACTTCATCAATCTGAGCTCCTCTGAGCCAGCTCTCCAACCAGTCCCCAAACACCCATCCCAACGTGCTGCCGGACAGAGATTTACACCCACACACCTAACACCCTCTCTTGCTTTACCTCACACACACAAAACAAGAGAGATGAGCTTCTATGTCGACTTCAGAGACACACACACACACACACACACACACACACACACACACACACACACACACACACACACACACACACACACACACACACACACACACACACACACACACACACACACACACGGGATGAGACAGAAATAGGGGAGTGTGTAAAGGCCATTCTGCAACCAGACATGGTGTGAAGCTGTTCCCTTAAGGGCCTCTGGCTGACAGGCTATCCTGAATTCTGAAAGCCACTTACACTTGAGCCAAACCATACCACCTGCTGCTACTGACCAATGTGTCAGGAAGCCAGATGATGATGGATCCACTAAGCTATGGGAGAATCATTAAATCATTCCCACAGCTCTCCCCATTAAAAAAACCCCTACAAACTCTACCACACATACTGTACATAACAAATGACTTAATTTTCCTTCAGCTGGAGACAATATCATGCATTCCTTAACAATCTATTGCATCACAATACAACAGTCATGCAATACATGCTACCTTGTTGTTGCAGTGTCAGAGAGGTGTTAAGTCAATTCTGATACTTTGGAAGACTGTGGTTTGTGGAGGTGTTGCATTGGGTTGCATTATATTTTAACAGATAATGCTGGTGTTATTCTGTATTTTTTTTTACTCTCAGTGTATCCCATGAAAAGACCAAAACCAACAATGTGTTAGTCTCTCAGTACTTTCTGCCCTACCATGGCTGTGGCACTCAGCCCTAAGCCCATTTGTTCCTGCTCAAATCTTTATAGCAGAATTTATTGATTATTTGGCCACATGGAAGCGGAACAAGCTGAAGTCATTGACACATGTTTACCCTTAGAGAGTGAATATTTTGAATGTATTAGGAAATCAGCAACAGAGCAACATTAGCATCTATTTGAAGTTTATGTCAAATATTCTTCTTCTAGCTCTGCTTTGGACTCCAGCTAGCTGCGATCTTTGTCTATCTTCCGTTTGGTGCTGGTAAGGGAAGACGAAATATGTTAATCCATTAAAAAACAGCTGCCTGCTGCAGCTGGAAACTACGAACCATAACAGTAAAGTTGCAGGATTGAAAACAAAACAAAACAGAGAGCTAAAAGATGTTAAAATGCTCCGTAGACCTTAGAGGAACTTTAAAGTGAAAAGCTCATTTTCTGTTAATACAACAATTATCATTGGTGCAGCTTTAAAAATGGGTTACAAATATACAATTTAGTTTTCAGAAAAGATAAATAATTTCCTAAAACATCTGGGCACTAGTTTTTAGCAAACATTACTCAAACAAGAGTAGTAGAACATTTGTTGGGGACTATTTTCAGTGGTGGATTAATACACATTTATGCCAGCAGCGCAGTGTATATGGGACTGACTCAAAATAAACTACAGTTCATCAGAATGAAGCTGTTGTTGACAATAAGAACAATGTAGAAAACCACCAGCCTTATCCTATATAAGGGGTTCATGTTTTTTTTTTGCTGTCTGGTATGTGTCTAGTGAGAAAATTACAGAAGGAAGAAGGAAACATTTCACAATCCTTGCATGAATCCATTGTAATTCAGCAACCTCAACACTTCTCTGCCAACCTCAAAACAATTCTTTCTGAGCTTTAGTATTTACTGCAGGTACACATGTTCATGATAATGGCTCCACCTGCTGCATACAGTACACAGAGAGCACAGTATCAGTGATTATTAAAAAAAAAAAGAAGTTATAAATAAGCTATTGTTAAAAAGATAAAGGAAAATTATTCTTAAGATGAATTCTTTGCTCTCTGATTATATGATTAAATTGGTGCATGATTCATGTTTTGCTCTGTTTTATTCATAAACATCTTCCCAGTCTGCAGTTTTTTCTACTCACAGGCTGCAGAATTTTCTCACTTAAATAAATCATTGTTTCAAATTAGTGTTGTGTTATACACTTTAGGTTAAGAAATATATACTCCATGAGGCCATGTTCAGGTTGTGAAGGACATTTTAAGGACAAAAAGAAAACCAATCACTTCTAGACTATTGTGTCATATTGATTTATGACTGCTATTATATACTCCTCTACCTATTCTGTACATCTATGTACACAGACCTTTGTTATAGTATATGATGTGACGCAGAGGGTGTCATTAGAGAGTATGAATATAGCCAACTTGGGGGAGATAAATCAATGTTCTGTTCAGAGAAACATTTCACTCTGGGCCTTGTAACGGTATTGATTTAGGCACCACATAGTGTTCCACCAGTGGCTTTAATTCATCTGAAAAAATCTTGAATACTCAGATTTCTATTTTCCTTTGGCTTTTTTAGCCTAAGCCTGATTCTTTATTTTGTAGGCTCCAGTTCTTAGAACAACAAAAACAGTGACAGTGAGAGAAGCACAGTTTCTCAGAGATGTTTACTTGCTTGACTGAATGATGTAAGTGATGACAGGGGAGAGAGATGGAAGTGAGGGGCTTAACAGAGGGAGAGAGAGGGGGAAGACACTTTTAATGTAAGTGTCCATCAGCGTGTGGATGTTTGGGTAATGGCAGTTTTTCCATGGCGACAAAGCGAACAGCAAATACACTAAGAGAGAGAGTGTGTGAGAGAGAGAAAGAGAGAGAGAGAGAGAGAGAGAGAGAGAGAGAGAGAGAGAGAGAGAGAGAGAGAGAGAGAGAGAGAGACATGCTTTTGGGGCCACAAGTTTGGAATCTGGTTTTACAAATATCTCCTTGAGTGCTTTTTTGAGATGTATTCACTGTGTTTTGTTCACACCCTATTAGCATGTATGTGTGTGTGTGTGTGCCTGTGTGCCTGTGTGTGGGTTTTTATGCATCAGGATGTAGGATATTACATTCACACCTCACACGCAGACATAAATAGGCGAGCTAGAATACAGAGGAAACAGAATAATAATTGTTTTCACTGGCAGCTATTCAAACTACAGTAACAGTCTGTCACACTAGCGTTATGCAAAGCAAGGAGAATGCAAAATTTGATAGCATACATTTGTTGTGCACTGCAATAAATTAAATCTGCAATTTGTTTGACACTACAGATGAGATTTATTATAGGGCAGATTTGGGCAGATCATTGCACGAAATTATATAATTTCATCTCCCTTGCCTCTTTGTGTGACAAATGAGTAAGTATGTGTGTGTAGGTTTTGCGCCTTTCTTGTATATCTATGTCTTAGGCACCTACAGTTTATGTGTGTGTATGTGTGGTAGCACCTACAGTATATGTGTGTGTATGCAGAGGTGGAAAGTAACAAAATACATTTACTCACGTTACTGTATTGAGTAGTATTGGTAATTTTGTATTTTTCAAGTAGTTTTTAAAATCGTTAATTTATAATTATTATTATATATCATATGATTACGTTTTCAGTGAAGTATTGTATTCCGCTACATTACAAATCCCATCCGTTATTGAGTAAAAAAACAAAAAACTTTGACTAACGAAAACCGAAAGGAAGAAAAAAAATCGCGCCCGGAACCACTACAGTGACGAATGATCAGCATCTAGGCTGCCTACCAGGGGACAAGTCTTTCTGAAGGAGATTGAGAAGGAGATGGAAGCAACGACGGTTCAGAGACTGTTTCAGTAGAAATGCTAGCTGAAACATCAAATTCTGCTGCTCAAAACGCCATATTTGAAAGACTTTTTCATTTAAATTCAAGAGGGCCAATAGTATCACCATGCAATGCCAGATGTGCCTGCCAAAAGTGACTGAACTGGCAGCATTCAGTAACTCCACATCTAATCTGCGGAAGCATGTTTTGGTAAGTATTTGTGCATTGGTACTTCACAGTTTTCATGACTAATAACAAATTGCCAATTAGCAAAACAACATGTTTCGTGGCATTGCTACTTTTTGTCTAGCACTAGCAACCCGTAGGACAACGTATGTAGGACGCTGGCTAAATTAATTCACATACATCTAATGTCATGTGTGTTATGTTGTTATTACATTGTGCATACATTTGTATAGAAGTTTATACATTTGTATAGATTTTCTTTAATTAAAAACAAAATTGTTTTGGATTTAGGACCCCTTGTCCTATTTTCACTACATGGGAGAGATCCCCCCCGCCCCGTTTTACAGTTGTCTTTATGTAACTAAGTAACTTTTACTTAAAGTACATTTTAAATGAACTACTTATTTCTTTTACTTGAGTAATCTTTCAGATAGGTACTTGAGAGTAATATTTCATCAAAGTATTTTTACTTTTACTTGAGTACAATATTTTAGTACCTTTTCCACTTCTGTGTGCATGTGTGGTAGCGTTATCTCTTCCTCATTCAAGTCATGTCACAGGCCAGACAACACTGTCAGGAGAGGCTTTCATCCGTTGACTTCAGATGTGCTTGTCATCCAGTCCAATTATACAGAGAGAAATAGGTATTGTTACACTCTGGGGATTGATTCAAGACAAAATAGAAAAGTGAAGATAAGACTGCACAGTCATCTATGGCCATGCGCCACCTGCTTGGAGTCACACACTCTCTTGCCCGCACACAGAGATGTGAAATCACATGGACGAGCAACTTCAATATCTTGGTGATAACAAATCCTTAAAAGGTAACACGTTCTCACTAAGGTGTGTGGCAGGAAGGTTATAGTAATTTGAAATGGTGAGGGGTCGAGTGCTACAGCTTCGCCTCAGCCTCACTGTCAGGCTGATAGAACGGCTTTTTATGGAGATACCTCCGGGCTGATGGAGCAGCTGAGCAATAGTAGGCTTAAGACGACTTCAACCTGCTGCTCAGATGGGTTCAGAGACACTCAAGCATCAGTCAGTCACTTTTTGCATTTTCCTTACTGCTCTTTTGGCTTTTCTCTCTTTCTTACAATACCAGCAAAAATGTCAACAACCACCATGTATATATATATATATATATATATATATATATATATATATATATATATATATATATATGGTGCTTTATGACACCTCTGTTTTTTGTATTTGAGAAAAGTATTTTAAGGAAAAGTGCTATAGAAATAGAGTTTATTATTATTATTATTATTATTATTATTATTATTATTATTATTATAATTATTATTATGTTTTGCTGCCATGCGAGTCATTATTAGGAATTTTGAAACGGTAGAGAGCAGGTACTTAAAACTGTCGCAATATTGTGTGAATACAAGAAAAGTTTGCAGGTGCTCTTTCAGGTCTTGTTTTAAATGTGCTGCATTGTCAGGATGGTAAATAATTGAGTTCAGGGAAACAAGACGATCTTAGAGGCTCTATTTTACCTCATCTGTCATTTCATTAAGTTTGTCACGTGTATCCTTGTTTATACACAAGAGTTGACAGCTCAAGATGGCAGACGTCTCAGTTTAGATGATCCCCTTATGTGTAGTCAACCCTGCGTCTCAGCTGAGCCTCCAGTGTCCTTGCTCCTGATACTGATTCAGTGACGTGGAACGCTGTTTGCTGAGTTGCTGGAGGGCATGGGGAGAAGGGATTTGCTCCTTGGCTAAGTATTTCCTATGTGCCGAATCCTGCTGGGCCGGATAAGGAGATTTAAACTCTAAACTTTAAATATGTATATATACACTTTCTTTTCCTTTTTTTGTCTTCTTTTAAAGACATTTTTTTTGGCTTTTATTGCCTTTATTTGTAGGACAGATTAAGTCAGGAAAAGTGGGAGAGAGGGGGGTGACATGCAGCAAAGGGCTGCAGGTCGGAACCAAACCCGCGGCCGCTGTGACAAGGACTTAGCCTCTGTACATGGGGCGCACCAGCTGAGCTAACCAGGCGCCCCGTATACATGCACTTTCAAATGGACACACACACACACACACACACACACACACATAGTGCGTCTCACTATCTTTGTGGGGACCCGTCATTGACATAATGCATTCCCTAGCCCCTTACCCTAACCTTAACCATCAGAACTAAATGCCTAACCTTAACCCTTACCCTCACCCTAACCATAACCTAATTCTAACCCTAATCCTAAAACCAAGTCTTAACCCTCAAACAGCCCTTTAACCTTGTGGGGTCCAGCATTTTGGGCCCACAAAGCTGTCCGGACCCCACAAGTATACTGTATTCCCAGTTTTTGGACCTCACGAATGTAGTTAAACAAGAACACACACACACACACACACACACACACACACACACACACACACACACACACACACACACACACACGCAAGCACACACACACACACACACACACACACACACACACACACACTGTTTTCCTGCCATCAATCTCCTAAATCCACCCAGGTTGTTTTGAAAGTGATAAATTCAGCCATTTAATATCCATAATTAATAATTTATTACACACAACGCGCCACAGATTTAGATTAGGTAGTATTTTATCTAGGTAATAGTTGTACCCTTGAAGGTCGTTCTGAATATTTTTCATTATTGCTTCCTGAGTAACTTCCAGATAATGTGACTGAATGATACTATTAGGCAGAAAATGAGGGTAACATGAGGATGTTTTACAGACTTGTGTTTTTGTCTGACAGTGGTCTAACTCTGGTTTTTAATGCCTACAACAACCCA